>JAJMKR010000058.1:0-148098 GCA_030563945.1 Geotrichum australiense | reverse complement strand
TCAGTTTATTGTCCTATGTCAAATAACTTATAAAAAATTTAAACTAATAAATAAAATACAAATAATGTTAATAACAATGAAGAAGACATGTAATTGTGGTTCAGTAAAAACCGAACAATCTGCGTTGCGACGAGGCTCACAATCTCGTGCGTTACTGTTGTATGAATACTTTTGTATTTTGACGCTGCCAATTCTGCTTAAAATAAATTCCAAGTGTAAAGGGAAACCTGCTTTCACTTGAGTGATTTTAATGTCACAGTTAATAACGAGGAAACCTTTACAACAAACACCCAGGGCCCTAAAGACCTGATGCACTATTGTAGTTCATCACCAGGAAAATTACAATTTGTTGATACGCCACAAAAACTGGATATTTCAAGGCTATACAAAAGAGTTATCTCAAAATAAGAATAGATTATCCAGAAAAGGCTAATTAAAGCCGTGAAAAGCTCACAAAAGCATTCCAGGGGCTCATGAAGAGAGATGTCTTTTTGTGTGATATAGGTATAATAAAATTTTAAAAAAACAAATCGGTAATAGTTTAATGGTCAGAATTTCCGCCTGTCACGCGGGAGATCGGGGTTCAATTCCCCGTTACCGAGATTTTTTTATTTAGCGATTGGCACCGAACGGTGTTCAACTCATTGTTTGAACAAATAATAGATAGCCATATAAACATTTCCATCTGGATATACTTTCGTTTGTTTTTCCGATATCAAGTTTTTTTTGTAGTGTATGCGTTAAGTCATAGCACAGCTGTTCCGTATGAACCAATATGTATGGGGTATTTTCTATTGCTGATGGCACGTATCCCCGGTCATAACGGCTATGTTCGGTTATCTCGTAGAGAACGTGTTCGCGTCAAATGGATAATCAAAAGAAAGCATAGGAAAGACTGCCAGGCAATTATGTTACCATATACTTAATTATTATCTTTGTTTTATGAGACACTACTTGACCAGCTAAACAAAGAAGAATCGTTGTAGTTGTAGATGTAGATGAAATCATGTAAATTGGGTATTATAATCAACATAATGTATCCCTTCATTCATATTCAGATTGGTTTACAAAAGTTTTGTGAGTTACAAAATTTACAGTTGGTATTGTATAGAAATATATAGTACATTCAGTTTATTTAATAGCTTTCTACTTGTGCTGGAGGTATGTGGGTTGTAGACTTGACAGTGGTACATGTTGTTTCTTTACTGTCGAGATTCAGTTGCTCATCTTGTGTGACCTACTTGGCTAGCATAAATATACTATAATTTGTACCACACATACCGAGTAAAGGTGCTTCTATAGTTGTAAATGCCCATCTGCTCCACTACATTATTATCATAATCGAAAAGTTCCTCAGCACCTTCATTAGAAAAGTTACAAAAACAATGAATCAAAAGTTACGTTTTCTTGTATCATATTTTCTGCTCCAAAATCTTTTACCCATATTATGAAGAGCTGTTTGATTGTTAGACTCAACGTTTGTAGCAGAAGATGTGGTTATGGTTGTGATTGGATCGTCTTGAGTTTTGAGGTTTTGTAGAGTTTTGCTTCTAGCTCCTATCATAGCTCTGTTCCTAACTCTTTTCTAAGACTTGTTTTCTAACTTACATATAAGTCAACCTTACATTAATAACCGGTCATTTATCCAGCTCAACTTGATTTAAAGGGTATCCATAAAATTACGCCCGAGTATTATTTGTATTCGCAGTTGTGTTAAAACCATTTGAGCTTTGTACAGCTCTGTTTATATTTCCTTTTGATTTGTTTCCTAAGATTTCTCTCCTACATATATGGCTTCCCTATCCTATAAACAAGACATCTAAAGACATCGATTCCTTTATCAGCCAACTAGCATTGAACTGGAGATGGCCCTGTAAATAAGTACTAAACTCTGTTTGATCTAGCCTCCTGTGTATCACAAAATTTGTTTGCTTCAGCAGCCTCCTGGTAATAAATAGCTGGAAAAGTTTTGCCATCAGTTTTGTTTAAAACTTCGCCTTTTTCATTTGACCCATCAATAGCAGTCTTATTGTAAAATCTTCATGAACTGCTTTGTAAGGTTTTTCTTTGAAGGTCCTCGGGGACGTTATTAGAATTATTGTTAAGAATAATATCAGATATATTCTGTGAGACTGCTTTTAGAAGGTGTTTTGAACTATCACGAAATTTTTGTGGCTAATGATTGTAGAAATTTGAAAAAAGTTCTTCAGTGTTGTTAAGTTTTAGTAAATCAATGTTTTTGTAGTATCTTTGCCAGAATTTATAGCACAACATTTGTTTGGGACCCTCAAGAATGGGTTACCAGAATTTCGTATTATATCCTGTACCAGATCTAACGCAGGTTTGGGACATTTTTCTTTAAAAGATCTAGCAAAAAACTCTTTTTTGTTTGTTGGGTCATAGCGATATCTTGTTAGTGCTGAAGTAGAGAAAATTAACCCTGGTTTTCCATTGGTATCGTTGTGTGAAGTCCTGTTCAGAGCCTTTGTCTTTTTACCCGACCTTTTGATTTTAGCATATTCCAAACTTTTTAGCAAGATGATCTTCAAAGAATTCACAACTAGCTCATGTTTAGATGTTATGCAATATTCAACCTCAGCTTGGAATGACATGTAAGGTGAAAAGCTGGTTACAACCGTTTCTGCAAAATATGAGTAGGCTTCTAATTGAGCCTTACTGAAAGATGCTTGTCCAAATATATTGACAGCTTGTGCTAAGCAATAGCGGAAGGAAAAATTTCTTTGTGGATTGTATCGAAAGGGAAAAGCCTTGGTAGCTTTTTTCAGTTCCAGGTGATATCTTTTTAGAGCAAATTTGTCAACACTTGTGTAAAGAGATGTGACAACATCAGTAATTAAGCAGTTGATGGATGGCTGTTCTTGAATGCCCCTATAATCAAATGTAAAATTCTCCGGAGATGCTTCACTTGGAGGGTGTCCCTTTGCACTATTTTTCGATGCTCTCTGCTTTTTCTTGTTAAACATGTATTGCTTTTTGTTTATTTGCCTTTGAATTCTCGAGACGTAAACTAGCAAAGAAGAAGATTTGGAATGAGAAGGTAGGGGAGCAGACGGTTTGTTTGTAGTATCTTCCGTCGAAGCCTTATTGGGAAAAGTATCTGAATAAGTAGTCATTTTGGATAAGCTCTGAATGTTGACTGTTTGTGTACTGCGGGTCTTGTTAATAGCAAAGTGGTTTGGAAAGCTTGATTCAAGAGGAAAGATTGGAAAATATAATCTTGTAAAACAAAAGAATAGAATAGAAGTGGATATTGAAAAAGAGGAAAAATACATTTTCAGCTAGGGGAAAGCTCAAGTATTTATATTTTGAAAAGCAGCTACATTATGAAAGCCTTTACAGACCTTTGTCAAAAAGTCTTGATAACACTATGCTCAAAATGCTTTCTTGAAACACTTACCTGAAATCTGAGAAGAAAAGAAATATAAAATTACGATCTAACTTCAAAAAAGTCTCTATGCTCAAAATTGAAAGAGTATTTGGTATGGTAACTTATGAATTATTGAAAATGAAGAGACTGCTGTTGAAATAAGAACAAAGCTATGTGCTAGCGCGCGTTGAAGTGATGAAAAATGAATAACTTAATCAAATTCACACTTGAACAAAACGATCTAACAGAGGTGTATATCCAAAATTTCTATCGTCTCTCAAAAGTATTTTTTCACGAAAACTTGTATTGAAAATATTAAAGAGTCTTGGTTGTTTTCTCGCTACTGCAGCTATTAAAATGAACAGAATTTCCATATCAACTACCGTTTTAAAAGGGTCTGCTGTCCCATATATTCTCAGCTACATAGTGCCTTGAAATAGAAAAGAATTACCAAAACACATCAATTAAACATAAAATTATAATTTCATAAGTATTTGTACCACAGGCACAAAAAACACTTTCTAATAATTTTGCTATCTTTTTCAAAAAAAAAAAAAAAAAAAAAAAAACTAGGCTAGTGCATTTAAGTTGACCATGAAAATTACAAAAAATTTCGTTCTATCTAATTTTCAAAGATAAAAATCGTAAGTGCATATAAAGCGTTTACCAAAAGTGCAAAATTTAATCATATTTTAGCTATAGACAGACAAAATTGTTAGCACCAGCCGAACATTTTTCCCCTTGAGAGCACGATTCGTCCAAAGGTTCAATGTGTGTTTGGTTTAGTGTAAGAATTTTATCACAGGAGCCACTGTCAATCAGACATTTAATTAGCTGTACTTGCCCTTTCTGAATTCCATAAAAATTCACAGTAAAATTTTCACAAGTTACCTGCAAGCGAACAACCCGGCCTGGACTGAATTCGGAGGTTTATAGATTTTGAGAGCTTCATAACTTACAGTACATTCAGAAATTATGGATACAACAACTTAAAGCAAAAATCCCCAATCCGTGAAATCTGTCGTAGTGCATAGGGAAAATTTATCAAAGAAGCGAAAATCTTTAAAAATATAGTTATGAATATGAGATAAAAATACTAATGTTTTCATTCAATACCAAAATTTGCTAAATTTCTTCAAAATTCCTCATCTTCAGATGTATCTCCTTCAAAACCACCATCATAAGATTTGAACATGTTATTCATATCAGACACGGCGTTTCTAGTATGAAACGTCATGGTCGGCGAAGCCGGTCGTCCACCGGCCTTACCTCCCCTATCAACCGGCACAGCAATGCCCTTCAGTCCCACCGGTTTCGCCGGTTTTTTAACCTCAAACACCGCATTTACCAGCCCTCTCGAACTCGCTAACACCTCCTCCAAACAAAGCTCCTCATCATCTCTTTCTAAATAAGACAACGCAACCAGCAATTTCTCCTGCTTTTTTCCTGGAGCAGAAACAAGAAAATGACCTGGCAGCGACGTTGATCGCGAAGTTGTTGATGAAGAAGCAGTACCAGACTCGCCAGGATCTCGAAATACCGTCAGCTTAGGAATTCGTTCAACCGGTTGAGATGGGATAGTTTGATCGGTCCACGTACTCGCTGCAACCGTATTTTCTTTCCGCCGCGAGGCTTGGGTTCCAAAACTGTTCCAGCTCGTGCTCGTGGAGGGTAGTGCGCGGGCTACTGGTGAAGTGGGGTCGATAAAAACGTCGAGTTTGGTACGCGGTGCTATGCTGGTAGAGGATTCGGAGGGCTGTGGACCTGTTGTAGAATGCTTGACGGACAATACGGGTCGGACAACAGGGAGCGCAGGCCGCGAGTCTTGGTTTGTAGAAGGTGGTGTGTGCGCTTCTCGAGTTTGGAATTCTTTGTATTTGCGAATTAGTCGTTTTAGCGGTGTTGCTTCTGTGTCGATGCCTGCCTGGTATACTTCATGGACTTGTTGAAACTGACCTTGAAGTTCTAAGTAGCCAGCGTATTCTTCGTAAAACATGGCTGATTTCCGACCGATTCCTTTTGTCGCCATGTATATGAAAATATCTCGTTTCTCTGCTATGAGAGAAATGTACTTGATCCAGACTCTAACATAGCGCGAATCATTCGCATATTTTTCGTAGTCTTTGAATGCCTCTTTTGTTCGATCAAGTAATGTTATTAGTTCTACCTGTGAGCTCGGTCGGTTTTGCTCCATCCACATTATATACTCTAAAAATGGTTCGATTGGATCGTCTAGCTCATCTATGTCGTTTATTCGAAGTTCAAGTTCGTCGTTGACAGCCGGTGATTGTAAAACCCCTTCCGACGAAAATATTCGCGCCAAGGTCGAAGCTGATCGCCCTTCATTGATTGGTTTTATGTTTTCTTTCACCGACTCCAGTATATCAAATCGAACAGGCTCCATGACTTTTTCTTTTTCTTCTTTTCAACTGGGATCAAATGCTTTAGTAGAAATGGAATCATGGATGGTTAGTTGGAGAAAAAGTAAACACTTTTTGTGTTTCCAACCAAAAAATGAAACTACGGTACCTACAAAGTCACATGATATGTCACGTGACAAGACATGAGTCAAAGTGTGAAATTTTAATTTTAGGACTTTTTTCGAGAAAAGTAGATTAACAAAAAAGTCTTTTGCTCATGAATTAATATTTCAATTCAATTTTATATTCTTGCTCTAGACATACAAGAAACAAAGACCAGCAATCATGGACAGCAAAACACTTGGAATCTTAGGTGGAGGCCAACTGGGCCGCATGATGGTTGAGGCCGCTCACAGACTCAACATCAAAACTGTCATTTTGGATGGTCAAAATGCGCCCGCCAAACAGATCAATGCCCTCGATCAGCATGTCAATGGGTCGTTTACTGACCCCATTGCCATCGCAGAACTGGCTTCCAAGTGTGACGTTCTGACTATCGAAATTGAGCACGTCAACGCTGATATTCTTGAAGCAATTGAAAACGATGGAGATATCAAGGTCCACCCTTCGCCCGCTACCATCCGATTGATTCAGGATAAATACAACCAAAAACTCCACCTTATCCAAAATGGCATCGCTACCGCTGAAGTTGTCCAAGTGGAATCTTCTATCGAAGGTTTAAAAGCAGCAGGGGCCCAGTTTGGATACCCTTACATGCTCAAGTCTCGCAGAGATGCCTATGACGGGCGCGGCAACTTTGTTGTCAAATCTCCAGCCTCCCTCGAAGAAGCTCTTTCCTTCCTCAATAACCGCACACTTTACGCCGAGAAATTTGCCAATTTTACCCATGAGCTTGCCGTGATGGTGGTCCGTGCCATTGACGGCTCCGTGTACTCGTACCCAACCGTTGAAACCGTGCAGAAAAACAACATTTGCGAAAAAGTGTTTGCGCCAGCAAGACTCCCCAACTCTGTCAACATTAAGGCCCAGTTGCTTGCCGAAAACGCCGTTAAGACTTTCAACGGTGCCGGGATCTACGGTGTAGAAATGTTTTTGCTCAAAAACGGTGAAATCTTGCTGAACGAAATTGCTCCTCGACCTCACAACTCCGGGCACTATACTCAAGATGGATGCGTAACTTCCCAGTTTGAAGCTCACGTTCGCGCTGTGGTTGGACTTCCTTTACCCAAGAACTTTGCAACCATGTCAACCCCTTCTACCAACGCTATCATGCTCAACGTTCTTGGCAGCGAAGAACCCGATGAGGAGCTCGAAATCTGCAGTCGTGCGCTCGAAACCCCCGGTGCCATCGTCCACCTCTACGGTAAAACCACACGCCCCAATCGTAAAATGGGCCACATCAACATTGTTTCCGGCTCTATGTACGATGCTGAATGCAAGCTCTCGAAGATCCTCGGGACAAAGCTACCCACCGAAAACCTCTTCTCTTCCTCCAAACCCACAGGTACCTCGCCCCAACCCCTTGTCGGGATAATCATGGGCTCCGACTCCGACCTCCCGGTTATGTCCGCAGGTGCCGACATTCTTAAATCTTTCAACGTCCCCTTCGAAGTAAAGATTGTTTCAGCACACCGCACACCTCACCGTATGACGCAGTATGCGACTGAAGCCGCCGCGCGTGGGCTAAAGGTTCTGATCGCGGGAGCTGGTGGTGCTGCGCACTTGCCGGGTATGGTGGCAGCGATGACGTCGCTCCCCGTGGTGGGTGTGCCAGTAAAGGGCTCGGTGCTGGACGGTGTGGACTCGTTACACTCGATTGTGCAGATGCCTAGGGGCGTTCCGGTTGCTACTGTTGCGATCAATAACTCGACGAATGCGGCGTTGCTTGCGGTCAGAATCTTGGGCGCCTTTGTGCCGGAGTACCATAACAAGATTATGAAGTATAATGCGAAGATGGAGGCTGAGGTTTTGGAGAAGACTAAAAAGTTGGAGAGTGTTGGGTATGAGAATTATTAGTTTATACATATACGAAAGTGTGGTTATATAGGATATATTTTATGTGGTAAATGTCAGAGATTTTTGGGTGTGAGCGTCAATAAACGTACGGATGTGTAAGTAGAGCGACATTTCGTCGTGTTTTGAGTTGAATGTACAGTATGTGTATTATAGAATTTGCCGTGAGTCAAGTTGAACGTACTGTAGCGTATGTCCCTGAGACTTTTCTAATACCGGTCAATGATATTTTAACACTGGCGTGAATATGTACAACCTAGACCGTCAACTAAGTATTGACCACAAATTACAGCTCGGATCTTTTCGTGCTCCTTTAGCAGCAACTTTGACCAAAAGTTACTAATAGGCCTAGTACAGTATGTTAACGGATATTTTACATAAAAGGTTGATCGGATAGTAACTACAGTGTGTAGTCCAAGAAGTGAACAGTTACTTTAACTACCCACATTACCATATTTTTATTGACTTAAAATGTATACATATTAAATAGTTTTTCCATATTCTAAATGAGTTTGTACCAAAAAAAACTTGAGACGTGTACTGTAATTCATGTTAATTTCCAAATAAGAGTGTGTCCAGGTTGAGACCCGAGATGTAGGGAAAGTTTTTTGAAAACGCGACATTGTTGCGACACAATGATCCAGCTACTTTTGTAAGCTGGAGTCTTGCAAAATGATATCCATAGTTTGGTTCATGGTTTGGAATTGTGTTGGGATTTGATAGTACTTTTTAATTTGTAATACAAGTTGTATAACGCTGTTTTTTGTTTTAAAAACGTCAAGGTACGCTTCATCTATATATCATATATGTATACTGGTATCATTGGTATTGGAAATAGCTAAGAGATTTGAATAGTTATTATGATTGGACTGATACAATTACTGCACAACCGTTTGCTAGACTCCAATCAACAATTCCAATTTTTGCAGTTTCAAAAAGCGCAAGCCAACTTTCGTAAATAAAAAAAGTCTTTACGAATCGATATACTACAGTATGGAAGGAAACTGACTGAGTCAAACTACACCAGCAAAAAAGCAAGGAAGCAAAAATGAATAGCTGGGATATTTGATAACAAGGAATTAAAAAAGGTCGTCTGATTATTTGTCCTAGAATTTGAATATAAAAGTATGGATTGACAGATTAGAATCATTTGTGCCCTTGAACTGATCCACAAATTGTTGTGGCAAGTATGTTATGTTAGAGGTAAATGAAGTTTTATTACTGAAAGTCCCCAAAAGAAAATGAATTTTAGATATTATATATCTGATAAAGCCCCCATTCAAATGTTAAAAAAAAGATTTGATATCTTTATTTAAAGTAGTGGTGTGGAAGTGACGACTTCAATTGCTTCAGAAAAATTGGCCAGTCAAATGATATCAAATAGTAATTAAAATGTCGTTTACTTAATTCCAACAACTTCAAAAATCTCAAAGTATTTCACTATAAGAATATACCGTAGTTCAGATATTTTTTTTTAAAAAAAATTAACAATATTATGTCCTTATTACCGTATCAGTATCTATTTGGCGGATAGTACATTTCTATCAATACCTTTATCAACACCCAAAAATCATTACCACTACTCAAATCTACCTTCAATACGATCAGACATAAAAGTGTTTGAATATGATATTGACCTGTTTATACACGTCTAAAGTGATTTTCTTAGTGAACGAGGAAAGTAAAGACGTTGGTGGTTCACATTTCAATAGTATATACCGGTATAATATTATGGATACATGAATAGTGATTTTGGGATAGAAGATTTTTTTCTGTTCCGTTAAAAAAGGACTATTCAACATCACAGCTACTTCCAAATGATTCTTAAAACAATACGCAATATAACCAGATATGTATACAAACTACACAACGAGGGCAGTATTTTGTGATTGTATAACTTACCGATAATGCAAAACACAATCACGACTTTTTTTTTTGCCAAAACTGATAAAATCCAAATCTAGTTATTCCTTTATAAGTTCTTTTTTATTCAAAGTTGTACATTACAAACAAAATCATGAAGTTTTTATCAGGAAAAAAATAAGAACGAGAAGTAGATTTGATTGAAAGTGTTGCAAAAAAATTGAGCATATAATTTTGTCAATCCAAAAGTATACGGTAGAATATCTGGTCAAATATAATACTTTTTTTGTTGAGATAACTGTGCAATTAGATGGTTGATTAAATCAAAACTGCAAATTTCATTTGCTTTTAGTATATTTTTAATAAAAAAATAATTATTCAATTCATATACTCATTTAAATTTGTTATTCAAGTTTGATACACATTATTAAACATCAATTCCGTCAAAAACTAAAACAACCACCACTACAAACTAGCAACATCTTTGCCACCAGTTCATTTCTCATCTTGCAGTCCCTTGTAAACAGCAACCTCAACCTCACCAAACAAATGCATAACCTTAGGATCGCCAAATGGCAAAATCTGCGAGCAGAGCATACCAGTAACACCTCTCACCGGGTCAACCCAGTAAAACAAGTTTGCAATACCACACCAGAATCCAGATCCAGCACTTCTTCCAGTATAGCTCTTTTCCAAGTTAATAAAGGCGGAAAGACCCCAACCTTGAGGAGGGTTGCCTTCTTGAGGGTAAAGCTCGGGCAATGGGTTGGTAATGTGGGGGACAACCTCAAAGATTCCGCTACGGGCGAAATCGGGCCATTGTGGGATTTGGTTGGTGAAAACGGCTTTGCAGGATTCTTCAGAGAGAATTCTCTTGCCGGTGATACCGGAAACACCCTTGTTCAAGAGGACAGAAAGAACCTTGACGTACTCAGAGGGGCGGGAGAAGATTCCTGCACCTGCAGAGTCGAAAGATTGAGACTTGGTGACTGGGTCGTCGGAAAGAACGGCGGTCATGGGTTGGTGACGTTCAGTCAATTTTCCGTCGGGACTTCTGTAGTTCATTCTTGCGAGTCTTGATTTTTGATTATCTGCAGGTCTCATGGTGGTATCGGTGACTCCAGCAGGCTCAAAAATGTTCTTGACGACCAGTTCGTTCAAAGGAACACCTTCGGCTCTGGCAATCATGACACAGGCCCAGTCAATACCGACACCGTATTCCCATTTTGTACCGGGCTCAAAGTTGATGGGAAGACTGACACAGTTTGCGTTTCCGCTAAGTTCGTCAATGCCGAATAGCTCGCAGTACTTGGCCAAGTTCTTGTTGAAGAACGAGTATCCGAACCCGGCAGTATGGGTAAGAAGCATTCTGAGAGTGATTTTTTTAGTTTTGGGGACCAAGGTGACTTCACCCGATTCAGAAATGTTTTTGAGAATGGGGATTTTCCTTAGTTCAGGGAGGTACTTGTCGACGTCGTCGGTGGAGTCCAAGTCGACGAGTCCTTTTTCCACGGCTTGGAGAGCGACAATGGAACCACTGATTTTCGTGCAGGAGGCGATCCAGAAGAGGGTTTCCGTGGTCATTTTTTCTGGGGTTTCGCTGCCGAGTTGACCAGCGGCGTTTGAGTAGAGGAGCTCACCTTTTCTGTTTGCAATGGCGAGAGCGACACCGGGGATGTCTTCTTTTGGGTTGCTGACGGCCTTTTGAATAAGGTTGGTGAGGATGTCAGATGTTTCTGGAGATAGAGTAGCCATTGTGTGTGTGATTGATGGTCAATTGAGTTAATTTGATTTGATTTGATTTGATTTGATTTGATTTGATTTGATTTGATTTGAGCTGAGTTTAGTCGAGTTGATTTGAATTGATTTGAGTAGTGATTGTTGAGATAATTGTCTGATGCAGAAAAGAGGAATATATTATAGGAATCTTTTCGGTCGGAGGAAAGAAGGAGGAGGGGATATTTGGAGGTTTATATAGACGAGTGGGATTGATGGATGACTTTTTCATTTCATAGATTTCATAGTGTATATTTTTGTGAATACAAATAAATCTATTAGAGATATTCAGTAACTAATCAAAATTGAACAAATTTAATAATAAAAACAGTAATAGAAAAAGAGAATAATAATAAAAAAAAAGGTACTTGATATCCGTTGTGTTTGTGCGCTGGGTGTGAAAAATGAAAATGAAAATAATTGTGGGGTAAAATTTCTATTATATAGTGGATACTGTACTGTGGTTATATGCCAAAGTAAAAACTAAAAACAAATTGCATACTAATCCAGATTGGGCATAGGAAGCACCATACTCCCAAGTTTCCATCAATACGTTTCAACAGTTTTTTATTATTATATCTTTCATCTCATTGTTATTCAATCTATAGCTAGTTATAACAAAGTTCTTCGTTCAGAGGTAAACTACAAGACGTTAAGTCGATATACATTAGTTGCAATTTCATTTTATTTCATTTCAGTAAACAACAGAAAACAGACTGAAAAAAGAGAGTTCATACAGTTTTGAAGTAAGTTTAGATACAGAATAGAAAAAAAATGTGCGGCAGTATGAATTTGACGTCATCATATAAATTTACACAAATTATGATCAACAAATGAAAATAAAAACAATAAAATGAGAACAACAACGGACAAATCAATTTGAGTAATAATGTAAGCTTACAATTATGACATTTATTCTAATTCAACAATCATGAATTGAAAAGTGATTTCAAGCTGCTTTTTGCGTTAATTTTTGATTCAGAATTAATGTCGTTGCAGAAAACATTTCCATTAATATGTGTTTGAGTCTTTTTTTTCTATTTATCTTTTCATATTTTTATGATGATTATGATAAACTCAGAGTTGAACCAAACCTTCTGGAAAGGCTAAGATGGCGGTTGATGATTAAACCTACCTCCAAGCAAACACGTCCCACCTTTCATACAATACATATAAATCACCATTCACAACTATATAACAGAATTAACATCTATTTAGATCAAACCAAATCAAATTAAATCAAACTGATTAAACCTCCATGGTCCTCCAACAACTCCCCTGAAGATCGCCATTCTTACATCCGTCCGTCCAACCTCCCCACAACCACCAAACTACACACAACCCATGAAAACCAGAATAAAAAAAAATAAAAACACAAATATATATTATACAAGAATAAAAAATGTGGAGAGAAAGACAGAAACACCTTCCGGAACACAAAAAACTGAATTTTTGACCAAAAAAAAAAAGGTCACAAGGATTTTTAATGCCATTTGGCCCCTTCACAAACATCTCCCCGCCTGCCTCCTCGTCAATCCGTTAATAATCCGGGGAGAGGCTCTTTTCTTTCTCTCTTTTATGCCCTTGTCTGGTCTTGAAGTTGAATGAAATAGAATGTGTCTTATTGTGGAGTATAGGTATTGGGTTGGTTGTTTGGTTGGTATGTGGATAGATGTAGAATTGGTGCTGGAATGATCAAAAACAGAACGAGCGGTCGAAGTAAAGTGGTAGATGTAGAGGTAGATATTACATGTATTAAACTGTGGTGGTTGGTTGGTTGATTGATTGATTGATCAATCGATCGATAACAATAAAACTACAGTAACTTATATATCAGTATCGATATATAAATCCATAGGGACACCATAAATTTAACCAACATCCAAAGAATCCCCTACTATATATCCGTAACCAGGCCCATTCTCTTCTTCATCACTACCATCACCTCCCAACACTCCAGTTCATTCGTCAACAAACAATCGTATTACATTGGAAAACCATCAAAGCGAAGCAAAGTCTGTATATAGACAAACTTTTGACACGGCCACCACCCACTTTCCTATTCGAGACATTTGTAGATGCGGGGAACAACTATTGCATTAATTTTTTTATTAAATTTTATGGGAAATTAAAAGAATGAAGTAAAAAAATGATAGCTTTTATTATTGTCTTGTTTACTTAAACTAATAATAAATTTTAATAAAAATAATGGGCTCGGTCGTTGTTGGTTTGGTTATATTTTTTTTCTTCATTTTCCTTAACCGAGATGAATGGTGAACGTTGTAAAGAGAGGGTCATTGAAGTGTTAGTGATGGTGAAAGTAACAACAACTGGTCAATTTTCGGCGCTGTATCGTCATTTCCCAATAAACCAATATACCGGTAATAAGTTGATTATATCGCAGTACAGTACGTCGCAGCCTACTCAAAGTATATAAATTCATAAATTCTGTAGTACTGTAGGTGTAGATCATGATCACAGCCTTATAAGCTATAACTACCACATATTAAAAACTGAAAATCCTCGATATACACAAGGCCTTGCACATTTAAACAACACATGTCTACTTTACAGGATCCATACAATTTCTCGGGTCCATGGAAGTTGTTGGTCTCCCCTCCTCCTCCTTCTCCGAATCACATTAAATCAAATTCAACAAGACAAGATTCCAAACAAACAAACAATAATCATAGGATCAACAGTCTTACACACTTGACAAAAGAGAGTGAGAGAAAAAAAAAACGCCGTCTATACTCGTATTCTTGTCTTTACTGCAGCCTTCTTCTTTTTGTGGTTTGTGGATTCCAATGGGGTCCGCTCAGTTCAACAATTAAATTTGATGACATTGATATCCATTCAACATTCAATTCCCGATATTACGTACAGCTACATACGGTATTTTATATATACGTACACACATTTTACACTTTCTCATCCCGCAACCCTTCATAAACAGCCTCCTCAACATCCTCAAACAACTTGACAACCTTCTCATCCCAAAACGGCAATATTTGCGCCCCCACCATCGCAACCACCCCTCTCACCGGGTCAATCCAATAATACAAGTTCGCCAGCCCACACCAAAACAACGACCCAGCACTCCGTCCATTCGGGCCCTTTTCCAAATTAATCAACCCAGAAACACCCCACCCCTGCGGCCGAACAGCACCACCGCCAGTCTCCACCTTCAGCGTGCACAGCTCGGGGATCGCGTTGGACACCACCGGGTCGACATCGTGTATTCCACGGCGCCCGAATTCGGGCCAGTCGGGGATCTGGTTCGTGAACGCGAGTGCGACAGACTCCTCGGAGAGAATTCGTTGGCCGGTAACGCCTGATACGCCCTTGTTGAGGAAAATTGAAAAGATCTGGACAATGTCTTCAGGGCTCGAAAAGAGGCCGCCACCGCCGGAGTCAGTGGTTTGCGATTGCACAAAAGGATCGTCTGAAAGAATACCGGCCAACGGCTGGTCGATCTCAATTAGCTCCCCGGTAGGGGTTCGGTAGTTCATCTTGACGAGGCGTGATTTCTGCTCCGCAGTGGGACGGAAGAAGGTGTCGGTGACGCCGGCTGGTTCAAGAACGTTTTTGGTTAGTAGTTCGTTTAGCGGTTTGCCCTCGGCACGCGAAACCATCACGCAAGCCCAGTCAACGCCCACACCGTACTGCCAGTCGGTGCCGGGTTCAAAAGAGAGCGGTGAACTAATGTAGTTGGCTTTCCCACTAGCTTCGACAATACCAAACAACTTGCAGTACTGGTTCAAGTTGCTGTTAAAAAACGAGTACCCGAACCCAGCCGTGTGCGTTAACAGCATTCTCAGCGTTATCTTTTTAGTTTTGGGGACTAAAGAGACGGCGCCTGATTCAGAGACGCTTTCGATGATAGGCACGTTTGTTAGTTCCGGGACGTACTTGTCGACGTCGTCGGTGGAGTCGAGGTCAACGACGCCGCGTTCGACTGCTTGCAGCGCGACGATTGTGCAGACCAGTTTTGTGCATGACGCGATCCAGAACAGGCTGGAGGTGGTTAGTTTGTCTGGGGTGTGGCTCCCGACTTGACCGGCGGCGTGGGAGTAGAGAAGATCGCCGTTGCGGTTTGCGATCGCGCAGGAAACGCCGGGGATGTCGGTGGTTGGGTTTGCAACGGCTTGGGTGAGGAGGTCGGTTAGAACTTGGGCGGTTTTGGGCGAGAGCGTTGCCATTGTTTACGTATTGAAGGGACGATGAAATAATATATCTATGGTCTATATAATATTGTCTTTTTGTGGAGGGTTATCTTTAGCTTGATTGATTGTCTAACATTCTTAGATGGTTGGACTTAGTCGCGATTTATATAACATTATAACGATTGTGAATTCTTCAACCCCAGAAAGTTTGATGGAACCAGTTCGGCATCTAACCATGGATCCTAATGAACAAACACGGGGTATGCCATTGTGTGTGTATAAGTAAATCATCTTAGCCTTGAAAATCTTAAGAGTGTGTGCTAGTAGTTAAATTCAAATTGAACAGATTTAGTGGGGTAAATTTCAAAAAAATGAATAAATCTATATATGAAGATATTAAAACACTGAGTCTCAGAAATGTTTAGTCGGCAATAAAACCGGAGTGTCGTGGATGTATGGAACGTGATGTTTTATTTATTACTATGATAGCAGTTGTAGGAGAGAGGGCGGAGAGTAGATTTGTAGCTACCGTACAGTACAAATGAACTTCATGGGAGTCTTCTTTGATTTGAAAAGGGAAAGAATCCCGATCACCATAGAACCCCGGTACCATTGATACCCGGTGTATATCCGACTACTTGGATTCCAGCTATCATCAACCATTAGACACTTTTCAATTGTGAATGCATATTCCCGCTGCAGTATTTTACTGCTATCAAAAACCACCTAAAGCTCAAGAATACTGTGTACTTTTTACTACCATGAAAATCCAAATAAAGACTACAAATAAATTACCAGCGGAGCCGACTCCATTCATCTATAAAGTAATATCAATCAACCAAATTACCCTCCTCTTACCTCGTTGACCAATCCCCAAACCTAATGAACGTCTGTTCTTCTGTCCTTGTCAAAACAACGTACATAACTGTACACACATCTTCACATTGTTCAAAACTACGGGACTCTATATATTTACTACTATACAGCAAAGAACACAAAAACTTTCCACCGCATCTACCGCAATCTTGGACCCGACAAAGAGATCCATTGTTTGTCTTTTGTATAAAACGGTAACACACTGTACAGTGTTCGAGAAGTCTCTTCCCCCTCCCCCCAGATTTTCAGTTATTATATAGCTAACGTTAGGTCAAGTTTCTACTAAAGTGAGTCCCCCTCTCTCTATAAATGTCATCCCGTGCGGCTTACCGAGGATTTTTCTTCGTGCGCACTACCCCGGAATTCGTTTAGGACCAACCAACTTGGTTCTGGTTCAGTTACTAAATCACTATATGCACACTACCACAATGGTCAGACTGGGCAAAAGCAGCCATTGTCCTAACCCTTGTTATCTTCAACAGTGCGTATCAGTGATAATGGCGATATGATAATATGGCTGATATCCCCTTCATCTTCAACAGCTCTACGACATCTCCAATATCGACTAGATAGTTTGTTACTGACAATGTCAATCAAAACAGAAAAGAAGCCCATCAAGGCAACCGAAGTTGCTGACTTTCTAGTTGACGAAAGTACAACATTCGAGTCCTACAAAGCCATTATCACCGAACTTGCCACTATCATAGAAAAAACACATACAATCTACTGTATCGGAAACGATATAGACTTTGTCAAAATAGAAGACTCCAATTTACAAAGCGGAGCAACCACTCCTGCTTCCGACCACCTTTCCCCAACTCTACACCCCACCTCTTCCAACCCTCCGGTCGTCACCCCCCAACTCCTCGACGACGTCCGCACCGCAGTCGGTCCCTACGACCCCATCCTCCACGACATCCGCGAATGGCTCATGAAATTCGAAACCACCGTAACCCGTCTCACCACCGTCACCGACCGTCTCCTCCTCTACCTTCTCTCTAAAACCCTCCCGCCGGACCTCCTCGACCTCTACTTCGAGCCGGCCCCTCAGTCCTGGGACGACGCGCGCACCGCGCTGCTCGAGGAGTCGCAGTACATGTCGGCAACACACTGGGACCAGCGGCAACTGACGCGTCTGCGCGAACTCCCGCCCGATGAGAACTTGTGGACGCTTCTGACGACGGCGCGCAAAATTACAAACTGCATGTATGACCCGCCCGAGGTCGGTGAGTTGTTGGCAATTTTGGATAAGCTGGGGGTCGACCCGCAGTATACGCTTATATGGCCGGGGCTACCGCAGGACTCGGTGTATTTGTTCTTGTCGGCGGCGCTGAAAAATCCAACGATTAAGAAGTTGAGGAAAACGGCGACGATAACAAATGGTGGTGGTGGTGGTGGTGGGGTGGATTGGAAAAGGTGGGTGAGAAGCGTGGATTTCAAGCAGGGAAAGGAGGAGGAGAGCGGGAAAAAGAATTTGAAAAAAGGTGGGGATGGTAAAGGGTCTAGTAGAAACTCTGGAGATAGGTTCTTTAGGGAACAAGGTAACAATTTGATTTGATAGAGCCATTATGGTCAACTTAAACTGGTTTATATAGAGCTATATAGTTATAAATTTGATGTATTAGTATACATTACATCTATCTTTCCTGACTCTGATGTTATCAAGTCTACATAGATCTCTTTACATATCCAACTCATCGCTACATTTACCTGAAATTCCAACGTCTCAGCATATTTCGACCAATTCTTCATGACGTCACAAAACAGTACTGTAAGCGTAGATAAAGTTCAGACATTATGTAGTAAGTCACAAACAATAAACAAGATCCTTCTCGAGGCCAATATCCTCAAACCCACAACATCTCCATATCACCTCCAACCACCACAACAATGTCAAAATGCCGACCACCACAAAACCCTCTCGCCGTGCCCACAAGCCGCGTTCCTTCCAGACCCGTCGCCAAAACCTAGCCCGACTCTACGAAACCGTCCTCACCCTCCACGACTTTCTCGCCCCTCATTTCCAGCACCCTCCACCATCCTCGCTCTCCTCGTTCCTCACCACCTCGCTCGTCGGTGTATCAAGCACCGCTGAGCTGGAAAAATTCTTCCAGTCGACTGCGCGGCTTTGTCTCGATGAGGAGGCGCTCCCGCAACGCGATCTCGTCGCGAAGGCAGTGGAATCGCTGCTCAAGGCCAAGACTGAGTCGGTGCTGACATACGGGTTCGGGTACTCGGCGGATTCGAGTAATTGGGCGTCGTGCTATGAGATGAACTTTTTCAATGCGCAGCTGTCGGAGCTGATGGAGGAGGAGTGGCTGGCAGTTAGGCAGTGCACGTCGCCCGCGGTCATGTATGCGATTATGACGAAGGTTGCGGTGTTTAGAGTGATGCCGAATAATAACTTGAGACAGGTCACGGGGAAGTGTGTGGAAGGGAGGGAGAAAACGAGAAAGGAACCGGAGGGGAAGGAGTTTACGGTGTGGAATGCGAATAGGGTCGGAGTGAAGATTGGGTGGGTTATGTATGCGGAACCGCATTATTGCTGTGGGAAGAGAAAGTTCAAGTATGGACTGAATCCGAATCGTGAGTATCTATAGGTTCATCATGCCCTGTTTTCTTTCCTAAATACAATTAAAAAAACGTCCGTTTAACCTTTAGTATATCTAGATCACTTGAACACCGTTAAAGAAAAATGCCAAAACGAAATCCATTCTGTCAAGACAGTTCTCATGCACATGTTTCCAATCCAATACAACCTTCCCTCACCACTCACCTTCATCCCCACAAAATTCGTCCCCATTTCACCCGACATCTTCAACCTCAACCGTCTCGACCTCACCACCAAATCCACCACTACCCGGGTCCCCAAACGCCTCAGCGGCGTCCCATTCGCCCTGGTCAAGAAAATAATCAAAAACAACGCAAAATGTCCCTACAGAGTACTACTGAACAAGTTTTGCCCCACGACAAGACCACCTGTAAACCCAGCACACCCCGCGGATACGTCCGGGATTGAACTGCAGGCTTTTACTATGGTCCCGGAAACGGCCGAGCGCACGTTGACTGATAGCCAGCGTGAGGATATGCGTAAGATTGAAGAGGCGTGCGAGGTGTCGCAAGTTTTCCGGTTCCTGAGATCGGTCATTCGGAAAATAGTACCGGCGGAGTTTATTGGCGATGAAAAAAATTGGGCTGTTTTGATGGATTTAGTGTATAGGTTTGTGAAACTGGGACGACATGAAGAAATTAAAGTAGGGTCGGTTTTGAATGGGCTAAAAGTCGCGCCCATTTGGAATGAGAAAGGGGCAGGCACTTCGCATTACTTCAAGTGCAGAGAACTTCAATTGGAAGTTGTTCTGTGGATTTTTCAATCTTTGATTGTGCCGCTCATCCGAGCACATTTCTATGTCACAGATATATCAGGGAAGGGCAACAAGGTTGTTTACTACCGGCACGATGTGTGGAAGAAGTTGACAGAAAAAGCTGTTGAAGAGTATATCGATAAAGGGTTCAAAAAAGTTTCTCGTGCGTACGCCAAATCTCAGCCACTTGGACCTCCTTCCGCACTGCGGTTCATTCCCAAAGTTGGCGGCGGGTTCCGTGGGATCATGTGTTTAGGAAGATCTCGGTCAATCACAAAATTAAACAAGATATCGCTGAAGTCGGAGGTTTTGAAAGTCCCGAGTGTCAACAAGGAACTGGAACAAACATTCAAAGCGCTTTCTTTCGAACATTGGAAATCTGGAAATACGGGGCATGCCATAACATCTACCGGTCAGTTACATGAGAAACTACTGAGGTTTAAGAAAACAGTACCAGAAGGAAGCAAATTTTATTTTGTTAAGATAGATATAAAAAAGTGCTACGACACAATACCTTCCCAAAAAGCCATTGAAATTGCGACCAAACTGTTTCAATCCGGCAAATCAGATTCGTTTAACTCGTACTTTTTCCATAAGCTTAAGACCGTTTCTTGCCAGTCCAACAAGTCGTCGGTCAGAGTTAGATACCGATCGCTGCCCGAATACAAAGTCTCTTGTAGTACGGGGTCCGATTTTGCCAAAAAGGTAACAGGGAAAGTGAGTGAACCAACGTCTAGGCTGGGACTCAAAAGCTCGACTAAGATAGTGGTTGACCAAGCATCAGGAAGTTTTGAAAATGGTGAAAAGTTGACCCAACTGTTGACAGAGCATTTGTCGAATAACTTGGTCAAGATAGGTGATTCAGTGTACTGCCAAAAGGTAGGAATTCCGCAGGGGTCAGTATTGTCGACGCTGATATGTAACATTGTGTACTCTGATATGGAGAGTAGGATTTTTGAGGATATTGATATGGAGGGAAGAAAGTACCTGCTCGTTAGGTTTGTGGACGATTTTTTGATGATATCTCCTGACCGTGCATTGGTTGAATATTTCCTCACCCGCATGAACAAGGGTTTCGAGGAGTATGGAGCTTTTATTCATGAAAAGAAAACCGTCTCCAACTTCAAGCCGTTCAAAGACAATGCCCTTGTGAAGGAAAAGAATTTCAGAGTGACCAAAACGTTGAAAGATATGGGCACAGGACGAATCATGCCGTATATCGGTCTCGGAATTGACACAAAAACACTCGAACTGACCCGGCTACCGTCCAACACCACAAGCTGCATGGAAGGCATGACTGTGACTTCTAGTGGCTGGTCCGGTTTCGAGCGCGGGATCCTTCGCCATCTCAAGATGCGTCTTCTCAGCAGCCTCATAAGCCTGCACCTAAACTCTGCCGGCACCGTTGTCCGCAACGTGTCGACCATCGGAACTGAAGTAGGTCACCGGCTTGTGCGTGGGTCTGGCGTATGGATGCGGAAAAATAAAAGGTCGTTCTCGAAGGTTAAAATGAAAATTCTGGTGAGGAAAGTAGTTAAATGTGGGACTGAAAGAGTAAGGCTGTGGAATGGACGGTTGGCGAATGAGGAGGTTGTAGGGAGGGTTGAGCGGAAATTGAGGGAGGCGGTGTGTGGTGTTTTCGAGAAATCGGAAGATTCAAGGTATAAAGAGTGTGTTTAATTTGAGAAATATCTTGTAAATTCATTTCATCACAGAATAAAATACAAGCATTTGTTTCATCCATATTCATATTCATATTCATCATGATTAAGCTATGGATGATAATGTTTGATCGTTCAGAATTGTTGCCAACGACCACTTTTAGATCATAATTTCCCTATGGTTATTCCTTATAAACCATATAGAATCATTTCGATACCTTTCATTGCTCATATACGAGGCACGATAGCTGTAAGGAATAACCAGTTCCTCATCCGACTCCGTGAACTCCGACCACTCATGCATGTTCTCATTATTCGGATCCAGCCCGTACGCAAACGCGATCCAGTAATTTCTGTACGCCAAGTACGGGCCCATATCAATCTGGAACTGAAACACGAGATCAGAAGTGTGAAATGATCCAACCAGGACCGCAAACTGGTGCAAGGCCGTGGACAAGTACGCCCATCTTTTTGCTGGACTCGGCGAGTGCAAGAGCTCAAACTTTTGGGACTCGAACAAAATGTCCGAGATCAAACCGCCAACGCGCTTATAAACCGGACTGAGCGCTGCCCTGTTCTGGGTCTGGAATGGCGCACCATGGGTGTAGTCGTCCTGATAGTAGTTGTCAAGGAAGTAGTTGAGGAACTCGTTGTCTGTGGTTTTCATGGTCTTTTCGAAAAACTCTCGGAGCGTGGATTCGCTGTATACGTGACGAGAAAGGATGACGCTGAAAAAAGTGCCTTCGTCTTGTTGCGTGCCAACAATGTAGGGAACGTTGGCAATACTGCCTTTGCGGATTAGCTCGTAGGTGGACGCGGGGATAAAGTCTCCGTCGGGATGGGGTGACCAGCCAAGGAAATTGCCTATGATGTCGTAATGACTTTGGAGCTTTTTACTGTTTTGCGCATCGACAATTTTTTCTGTTGATAGACCTCGAAGACATTCAAGTTGTTCGGCCCCAAAATCTCTGCTGCATCCTGATTCTTGTGAAAGCTCGTCAAACAGAGTTTGGGGCCATGTACTTTTAGAATCCCTTGCACTTAGAAGGCCACCGCTTTGAAGAATAGCTCCGTGAAAGAGGTCGTCTCCATTATAAGTAATGTTTCCTCCGTAAGCAGTCATCTGGTGAGCTATACTCATGGCACCAGCGGACTGTCCAAAAATCACAACTCTATCTGGGTTTCCGCCGAAGTACTCGATATTGTCATGAACCCACTCAAGTACCATACGCTGGTCAAGCAGACCGGCATTAGTATTCCCCTCATCACTGACAGCCTCACCGCCTAGAAACCCCCAAGGTCCTAACCGGTAATTAAAAGTAACCAACACAATTGGACTCCCAATTTTTGAGCCCTGCAACACAAACCTGGACGGGTCAAAAGCGCTGTTCCCAGTTTGGAACGCTCCGCCGTGAAAAAACACCATCACTGGTATTCTATCATCCGGCGCCGTACCTCTCGGTCTAAACACGTTGAGCACCAAGCAGTCCTCGCTCGAGTCCGGCATATCATCGCGCGAGTTCCAGAACGGCATGTCCATCATGAACCAGGGCAGAAACTTTGTGGTTTCTTCAGAAATAAACGGGAAAAGCGAGTTTCTGTAGCTGCTGGCACGTTCTATACAGGATTTACCCCATTCTGTTGCGTCGAAATGGTCGAGAGGGGTGGTGTACTTTTCAGGGCGGCGGAAACGGAGGGGCCCAATAGGTGGTTGTGCGTAGGGGATGCCGCGGAAAGCTTCAAGGCCTTGGTAGATGCTACCTATGATAGTCTGGTCACCCGGAAGGTGGACTAGTAGAGATGCGAAACAAGTGGACAAAAAGAATGTGAATAACAACATTGGGTATCAAATTACAAAGAACGAACTGAGAAAAAGATGATGAAAAAGAGTTTTGAAAAGGTTGGTTTATAAAAATGGAAGTGATAAATGCTTTTATGGAGTGTTGCTTGAGTAAATTAAATGATTGGGGGTGATTGATGGAAGAAGCTTAGAGCATGATATAGTATACGACTTGATAGCGGCTGTGGATATCCAGTAAATTACATCGTGAATTAGTGTACTCTGATATTGCACTATGTATTACAGACTAAGCAGTAGAGTCTGAAGAATTTTTACAAACGATCAAGCCCACCACTGGTATATTAAATTTGAGTATCTTTTTGATAAATATAAATACTAAAAATATTGCAGTTTTTTAAGCTGAACTTTGTGACAAGCCTCTTGCAAAATAAATCCAATTGAATGAATTGTGAGTAAAGTATGCACTTAATTGTTAATATTTCCTTTAGTGCTAAGATAAAAAAGACTTGATGCATTGAGCATTCCTCTATATACAGTCACAAAGATGGTACTGTACACAATGAAAAGTTGAGCTATACCAAAATTTATTCAAGAGTGCAAAGTTGATAAGTTTTTGTTTACCGGTAGCTTCTACGTTCCATTAGAGATGCTGTAAATGTTGTGGACTAAGTGTGTATATGTCGGGCACAAATGAGGACTCCGCTATTGCAGACAAATAGTATACGGCTTGTCACAACGAGTAACGCGTACTGTACTGGTAACACAATAATAGTCAGACCTTGAAATGTCATTGGAATATGCATCATTGCTACATATTTGCAAGAAACCCCGAAAGAGGGTTAGTGCTACTGTACAGCTGTATAGAAATAGCTTTGTGATCATAAACTCAGCAGTATAGCTGTCGATAGGGAAAAACACATAAGATACTTTGAGCGAACTTCATGCTACATCTCCATCTGGACTATCACGACAAACGACTAATAAAGTGCTGGTTCTCAATACAAAACTAGCGTATATAATTGCACACAAGCAATCTTTCGCCTTTGAAATTTCCATTCATATTTTAGGTCTCCCTAAACTGCAAAACCATAATATATGAAAGTTCTTCTCCTCATAACATTCCCTCGTTGTCAAGTATTTTCGAAAGTTTTCAGCTTATATGTAGCTGTTTTCATAGTTTATATAGAAGCTTTTAACCTTTGAGTCGTACTAATTGTACCAGTTGATCTTTAAACATCTTTTTGTGAATACAACTAATAGACCAGTTAATACATATTTCATAGCTTGCGAATGCTTTGAAGAAATAGCAATGTGAATGCAACAATGTTTCTATAGAAAAAACTTCAAAAACGATAATCTTTTCTAGATGCTATCTAGCAGTTTAAACTTTGAGTCGTAACTTTTTATTCTAAAATGTCATTTTGGTAATTAGTGTAGAGGACATATGTTAATCCAACAGAGATCCAAGTGCAAAATATCGCGTACATTTGATTTGTTTCAATTACTGACAAGTTTATACAGCCAAAAGACAACTTTGTTTCACTCTGGTGATACCGTCAAATCTTGCCAATTACTCCACGTGTAACAGTAAATTGCAAAATAAAAGCATCCAAAGACGGTGAACTGGCATTTTACGTGTGCAGAGTCAGTAATTTTTCTTGTAGCAGTACACCCGATAAATTACTGCTCATTATGGAAGTAGACGCATTTGGTCAATCCAAAATTTATTAACATGAGAGTACACACATCCATTAAATTCATACAAACAGTAAGGCTCTCAATTGAGGGGTCACTTTTTTTCTCCTTCAGTTGTTTTGCAAAGTACCACAATGGAGTCACCAGTACATTCGATGAAATTGCCGTAAGTTGAAGTCTCATTTCATCTACTTAAACAAATTTTGTAACTGCTAAGTTCTCCTCTTCAATTTTTTTTGCAAACTAATTTGAGATATATATTTCAACATCTGGAATCATTTGTACATGATTTACACATGTGTATAACCGTCAGACATCAAGTATTAAAATTTCAAAACGGCTAAGCAGGGTACCAGCCGTGTCGCTATCTGCAGTAATTTCAAATATCATCAGTGTGTTCGATTTCTTTTTTATCGATGAGCCCCTTTTCACTCAGAGTGTCAATAGTTCAAGCCCAGAGGTTCTGAATCTTTATTTCGTCATTAGAAATGGCACTGGTCTCTTCATGTGACCAGGGAAGAAGAATAAAAATTTCTTCAACCACTTAACCGTAAATTTATTTGTTGTTGCACCATATGATGAAATTACAAACTGCCAATTAGGAACAACCTCCCTAAGCCTTTTATCAAGTTAGTATGTCTGAAAGTTCTCTTCTCTGAAGATCTTCATTATAAAGCTTTCCCAGACGTAGAACCAATCTGTTACATTATATCGAATGACTTATTCATATCATAACAAGTGTATTTTTTTCATAATAAATGATTTATTTATTTATTCATTCAGTCATAATCAATTAGTATTTGATTATAAGTGAGTTTTTTGCTATAATTATGTATTATCTAATAAAAAGTGCAGATGTTTAAGGGTCCGTTCCGATCAAGTGTTTATTTGTTTATTGTATTGTCCTATGTCAAATAACTTATAAAAAACTTAAACTAATAAATAATGGTTTATTCTTCTATGCTCAGTTTTGTTTTCTATTTTCAAATAACGTATTTATTCATTCATAATCAGTTTATTGTCTTATGTCAAATAACTTATATTCATTCATTCATAATCAGTAGCATATATTCATAATCATTTTGTTGTCCTATGTCAAATAACAAGGTTCACAATCTCACGCGTTACGGTTGTATGAATACTTTTGTATTTTGACGCTGCCAATTCTGCTTGAAATGAATTCCAAGTGTAAAGGGAAACCTGATTTCACTTAAGTGATTTTAATGTCACAGTTAATAACGAGGAAACCTTTACAACAAACACCCAGGGCCCTAAAGACCACAGAGTTTATCGTCGGGCATGGACCTCTATTTCAGAGTACCGTTTAACCACATATTTTTGTAGATTTTATTTCCAAGCTGCTGTATCAAAAAAACAGAACTTTATGATTTAAACTATGTAGGAAAAAGATTTCAAATTGCAAAAATTTTTGGTTTTTGTAAACAGGCAGTTTACTTTTGGTTTTCTGGAAATTCAAATCATATATTACTTTGAAAAATTTCAATTTACAAGGATGGTTAGTGTAGTGGTTATCATCTTCGCCTTCCAAGCGAAGGACAGGGGTTCGATTCTCCTACCATTCATACTTTTTGCAGGTCTGAAGACTCTGAACTGAAGTATGACTTCCACCAATTAAAACATTTTACTCTCTTTTTAAATCCTTGAACTGGATCAAAGGCACAATCTTAACTGTTTTTTCTGAGTTTACATCTACCAGGGGAGTTTCATATTTTGGCTACTAGAAATTTTTATCAGAAAATAAGAGGAAATTAGTCATCATGTTCTGTAAACGGTTGGGCGACCTTGGGCCTACTTTTGATGAAATACCTCAGGTATTTGAATCCCCGACGGTGGCAGACGGCGGAATATTAACAGTATGGGCATGGCTGACACTTAAGGTACCAGCCGTACTCGGTACCACACTAAGCGCAGGGTTCATTTTCATTTTCAGGTCCAAAGCCAAGTGCGAATTGTGTTGGTACTGGCGAACAAGCCACAATTTCTACTTGGGAAATGATGCAAAAATAAGAAAACATTAATTCCGCACAAATGGCATAAAATACAGGACACAATGACTGACCCAGGTAGACTTCATTTGCCCGGGGTAAAACAGCGCTTTACCAATAAAAATGATGCAATATCATGTGATTTGCCTTAGATCAAGCCTTTGTTGTTGTAGTCATCGAGACGCTAGAAATAGTGCATTATATCCAGTACATTGGCTATAGATATTTGCATGCATGCCAGTGATTAGCAGAATACAAACCAGATCTCCAACAGAAGCAGCACAGATAATTAGGACTCATCAAACAGACACAGTCAAACTATGTATATTTGCATAGATGATGGATGATGGATGATGAATGATGAATGATGAAGGATCAATGAACATTTTTATTAGCGGCGACAAAAATGCAAAATTACAAACTCACGTGATATTGCGTGATGGCTAATAGACTCAACGGCTTGAAATCCAAAAAATGTGGCTTAACAGGCCTAAAGGAATCTTCATCCACAACGAGCTCTACTATGCAATGTGATTTCTATATATACAGCTAATTGTCTCCTTCTCCTCCTTCTTTCCTCCTCCTCCTCCAAGGAATGCTCCATGCTCTAATGTTCCCATCTTCCACCTCAGTCTATAAGCGTCTTGAATTCATTCATCTGCTGTGAGAGAAAGAAAAGAAACAGAAACAAAAACACCTGCCAAAAGAATAAATACACATAACAATGTCGAACTTCATGGATACTTTGAATGCCGTAGATGAGTCTCCTAATGAGAGCAACCCCACACAGAACAACAGGGAAGAGGACTTGTCAATTTTCACAAACACCCATTTTTTTGATTTCGATATAGGCTGTAACACAGATATAGCTGTGACTGTTGATGACCTGTTAATGCAACAGGAGAAAAGGCTTCAAACTAAAGCTCAGGAAACAAGTGCTTTTGGACAAAAGCAAATTGACCAATTCTCAATTCTTCCCACATTATTCGAATCACCTTCGTCGTCGTCGTCATCGTCAGCAGGAGTTTCGTCCAATTCCAATTCCAATCCCACATCGACTTCATCGGCCACCCCACAAACATTAGCTACCGCACAATCACAATCGCCGTTGCAAAGTTTGGACAGTTACAAGAGCTCTTCCTCTCCAACACCCAGCCGGAAAGGATCAACAGCCTCTTCCATCGATGAAGACAAACGTCGCCGTAACACAGCAGCCTCTGCGAGGTTCAGAATTAAGAAGAAAATGAAGGAACAGCAAATGGAGCGAACAGCTAAGGAACTGGAAGAAAAAGTTGGTACGCTACAAGCAAGAATCACACAACTTGAGATGGAAAACAAATGGCTAAAGGATCTTGTGGTTGAAAAGAACCAGAACAGAGATCGAACTACGCTTAAGGAAATGAAAGACAAGATATTCAACGATCTTTAATGATTAACGAGATGAACAATCAGAACAAGAGTAAACCGAAGCTGAATTCCCAGGCAAAAGGGCTTTTTTTAAAGTTTCGCCATCCATAGTTGATGCTTGATGCTGGAAACGAAGTCAGTTGAAGCTATATGATGATGCACTGTGCGCAAACCAAATTATTGGAATTGAAATTGTGGATGAGCCAGCAATTCCAAGCAGGCTGGAACTAAATTGTGGCTTGGTTTCCCGACTTGTAATTTCCTTTTTGGGGAAATTCCGACTTTTGATTTTTATTTTGGTTCTTCACCTCCTTTAATCAAGTTTATTTATATTGTATACAACAACAGTGCTATACTACCACTATTGATATCAAGTAGAATCACATTTTACGTATCATTATACCCAGAAGATATTAATGGTTATTTTTTCTGAAAAAAGGTTTATTGACGTGTTTTGAAAGTGTTGAAAATAGGAAATAAAACACAGGAATAATTGGATATGAGTCACAAAGAAGGGACCACTCGGTGAGATTAAAGCCCGCTGGTTGCAAAAAGAGATGCCAGAACAATATCTACAATGAGAGCAAAGATATCTTTAATACAAACACAGTCTACATTTATTGATCGTGTCTATTAGAATTCAAGAATAGAGTGTTTACAACTACTAGTATAATTACCTGATTATAAACAAAACCATCCTAATTCAACATACCAATCTGCAAACTATACACCAACCATTTGTCCATATTGTGATACGTTCCGTGCGCTTGTTTTTTCAACAGTTTAGTTAATATCTAGCATAAAGAAGAATTCAAGCTATACTTTTACAGCTATTGATATAAATTTTATTAATGACATGGATGAATTTATCAAAGAAAAAGATTGAACACTTCCATTGGCCAATAATGTCACCAAAACTAATTATGCAAAGTTCATTCATGATCAGTTTACTGTCCTATGATGCGGAGTATTGCGATTGTGTTAATTTTTGTTCCAATCTACAACTTATGCCCTCTTTTTGTTGCTTTGGAAAGTCGAACTAAGTTTCTTGCTTAAATTCCGTAAAGCGATTAGGCCGTATAGAAACTTTTTGCGTTGCTGAAATCCAAGTTTGCGGGATATTCATCTTTCAGAGGGTCAACGAGAGAAAGGCATTCCGTGCCCTTAGATTTCGGATCACTTTATATATTGTCGTTCAGGCAACCCTTGTTCTATTAAATGAATTGATTTGATATATTACGAACATATTAAATGTCATATTTCATTCAATTAATACAGAACAAGGTCACACTTTTGTCTACTAAAAAAGTCTGATATGTGCTGCCTTTCTTGCATAACCATACATACCGTAAGAGCTAGTTACTCAGATCTAATTCGAGGAAGTATTCCAATCGATTTTCAATATAAAACAGCCATGCCGCTAAAACATTAGCGGTAAAATGCTGATACAAGTTATGGGCAAATTGAAAAATTTCGTTTGTGATTAGACGCATGTAAATTTTACTTGGAGTTATAAACGGCTGGATCCTAAATGAAAAATGTAAATCATTTACAGGAAAAACTAGTTTGTTGGATACTTTTTCTTGATTAATTTCCACGATAGGTCAGGAAGTATCTGGCCTAATATACTAAGCTAACAAGTAAAGTATGTACCGCGTCTCTGGCTATTTTAATACCCGAAACACTTAAAGCATCAACTAGCTTTCCAGTATTCACAGAACAGAAGCGGTACTACTGCTAACTGCAAATTTTACAAAATCCATTATTTAAAGAGTTGTGCAGATGGATTAGAAATGGAGATCAAAATTTATCTATGACATAAATCTATGTTAGAAAAACTACAAATTCGCCGCTAATCCAAGATTCTTTTCAGCCAGATATAAGCTAAAATTACCATAGCTTTCGTATTTTCGAGTAAAATTAATACTACCATTGCAGTTCTACTTTATTCGAAGGTTTACTGTATTTGTATGGGTCACTCGTTCAAGTTAGATATACACAGTACTGAAAAGTTGAAGAGTGTAAGATGGATACTACAACCAAACACATGCAATATGGAGTCTGGCAAGTGTTTCCTCTATATACTGGCACCGTTATTAAAAAAATAAAAAAAATAAAAAAATACTAGTTATCATTTCTGTATCATACTTAGATAATATATATACCACTATCAAATAGCCCACACTGCTCTTTCCTTCTTCCAAGCTTCAATCATCCCAGTTGGTTTATATTCGGTATGAATAGGATACCCGTTAGGCTTCTGCATATCTAAACGGTACAATTTATCAGGAACAGTTACATCAGTACTTCCAGCAGGAGGCAAGCTGTAGTCTGAATATATCCTTTCTGTACTCTTTACATATGCAAGATTCCAATTCCCCAAAAAAAGCTCTCGCTTGCTGAGGTATTCGTCTAATGACGGGTAGTCTTTCTCGTCGGTTGAGTACTCAATCCGGGTCTTGAAATCTTCTGGGCCTTCGTCAAGGAATCTTTGTTTCAAAGTTTCATATTGTTCTATTGAATCTTTCAGAGCCTTTTTGTAAATATTTTCCAATTCAGGGAATTTGTTTCTTCGATTCAGCTCAATCTGAGTACGGCACAGATGGAGATCAAACCGGGAGTCCGCTAGTTCAAGTCCACCCTTGTCAAGAGGAAGGTAAAACCATCCAGGCGAAATATTTTTTATCTGAAAGCGCTCTTCAATAGTTTTTCGAAGATGGTTAATGGGAGTTTTAGAATCAAAAAGCTCCATGTGAATACGATCAAGTGTTTCAATACAGTCTTTCAAATGAAACTCACAAAAACATCTAAAGACCTTTCCGAGATTCGCAGTAATGTATCTTGATACATACGCATTATAAACCTTGACCCATTGCAAAACACTACTAGTAAGACTTAGCTGTCGACGAATTTCAGCGATATGCACATCCACCTCCTTTTGATCAATCACAAAAACTCCGTCTTTGTTCATGTTGAGTAAGCCCCACTTGATTCCGTCCCCAACAGGAAGTGATTCATTATGTTTCCCACCTATTGTAATGGACCCTGTTTTCTCTTCGTTGAAACTTAAACCAAACCGATCATTTAGCGTATTTAATTTTTTCCACACCTTGGCCAAAACATCAGTTTTATGAGTCCATATCCAGAAATCGTCATGCATACGATACATGAACATACCGTTTCCAGCTTTGTTTGTTGCGAGATCGTATAGTGCAAGAATGGCCTCGCCAAAAAAGTCACTCAAAGAAAACGACATCAGAGTCCCCTGAGTCATTGTTTTGACTTGACCGTCGATTTGAAGAGGTACTTTCAACACTTTTTCAAAGAACTCAAGCCATTCATCGGTAAAGCCATAGTACTTCAAAACGGCCAAAATAGTGTTGTGTGGCAATCTTAACCCAAACTTTTTGAAATCAGACCGGATGATCGAATGTGGGCGATTTATAGCTTTACTTAACTCGACTTCAGAAACCATTATTTCGAGTAAAGATTGGCGAAGATCAGAAATAGACTTGGAAGAAGCAGCATCCTTAATACTTTCATCGATACCGTAGTCACTGGTACCGTCTTTCTTCAATTGCGTCAAATAAAAATCTGACATCTGGTGTTCAGATCGTGACCTAGCAATATTACGCTGCACGAATGACTCGTAGAAATAGAACCTTCTTTTTTCCTCTGGCTTATTTCTAGCAAGTTTCTTCCATACTCTCGATTGACTTAGTTTGAGAAAAACTTCTTTCAATATAGTTGTAAAACAAATGCCGATGTGAAAAAGGAAAATTGTGTCAATCAGGTCAGGATATGCAAAGACCCTGTACTTTCCATTCAAATGCCTTCTAATCTCAACTGGGAGACCTTCCGTAGGCCAGTCCCATGATTTCAAAGAGCTTTTCTTAATTTGTATCACATCTTTGATTTCTTTCATGATTAATTTGTTCTCCAGGAATTCTTTCAAAAGAGCGGAGTCAGAGTTATTGACCAATCCAGAAGCCATGAGCCTTCGGATAGTAAAGTCAACAGGTGCAATTGCCAAGCTGTTCTGTAAAAGATTATCACAGCTAACTTTGGTTTTTTCTCTAACTTTCTCCATATAAATTTCGCAATCTGCAAACAGCTCTGTATCTAGGAATTGCTTAATTTCTTCGTCGCAGTCTGAAGAAGTGACATCAGCAAACGCAAGAGAGCTATACTCTTCAATCACTTCCTTTAACACTTCAGAATTGATATCTTCGTCGTTAGCTGCTTCAGACTTTCCGTCATCACTGGCTTCTAAGACCACATCAAAAAGCAGTTTTGTGTACTTGTATTTTTCGGATTCTGCATCTAATGCGCTTACTACCTGTTTAACCCATGAATTGACAACAGAATCTTCAATGTACTCAGTGTTTTCCAGGAATATTGTAAACTGTTTGAGACTCTCAGAGAGCTTCAATACGTCGTTAAGGTTGGTGTTTCCTTTAGAATATCTTTCGCTGAGTATTTTGAGTTTTTCAAACGCAGGTTTCCCTTTCATTTCGGAGTAAACGGCTGATTTGTATGACTCATACAAATCCATGTCTTTCATCAACTTGGAGTATTTCAGTGAGGTTACATGTTTAAGCGCTTTGACCGAAGACATCTTGTTTGGTTCCCACGCACAACACACCGATGATTAGAAAAGTTGAACCTAAAGACTTTGAAAGTGGTAACAAGAAGAAAATTAAGTTATGCAACAAAAGAAATAGAACAGAGAGATAGAATTGCAGATAAGCTTATCTCGATGGCAAAAACGCTTACAATATGAGGGTTTTGAATGGAAAAGAATATAAAACCATGATAAAATCTCATTAGAATAAAAGAGTCTTATTTATATAGTCTGTGACCTGCGAAGAGTTTTAATTGTATATATAACGAGGTATCCTAGCATTCCAACGTGGTACACATGTGTCATATTGTATGAATGTGAAGTAATTTGTAGTCATCGTTTTACGTACTGTACAGTAAACAGTACAGTATCTACAACCATAATAAACATTGCAGCTCCACTACGCTAAAAGCTCACAAAGCTAGTAAACTTGACAATCAAGTTGAATCAACCAACTGGTCAATTATGAGCTTTGAAAAATTGAACTTTGGGCCTACATTTAAATATAAAGCTACACTAGCTAACTGGAAGAAAAAACATTATCCGAGTATTTCAAAGTTCTCATTGCCCACAAATGTAGCAAAGCTTGTAAAGTTACACAATCTTAGAGCTAAAATTGTTTCTATTTTGTGCAATACAATAACGAGTATTAACTTATATACTTCACTATGATAGTCATTTTAGTTTGACCACATCAAGGTGCTCAGCGGAAATCTTGCAACAAAAACTGCTGCACCATGTACCAGCACAAAATGTGATTCTTGTACAATAGTTATTCTTTGAGCACATTGTAATTTTATTCAACCCTTCTTCATTAAGAAGAAAATAATTATACCAATTGCTGTATATCGAAGAAAACCAAACGTAGTATTATGGATTTAAATAAAACACATTGTAACTCAGTGGGAAAGAAGAGCGTCTTGATGCCCAAAAACATTTATTAATCCTGATATTTTTAAAAATATGTTTGGTATGTTTGCATAGTGAAAGGTAGTTAAAACGGGGTTTTTGAAACGGGTTGATAAACTTTGCGTACTTGTCGCTCACACCGTATATAAACATTCTAAACTGAAGTAAAAACTGTATAAAAACTACAAAACGTGCAAAGGACTTTGATTGGTATAGAATTTTTCAAAAAAAAGTTATTTGGTGTGTTGGCATGGTAAAACAAAGTGCATGGTGGTTAAAATGGTCTTTTAAACGAAAAAATTCAATGCATTTTTAAAAATTGGCATTTGAATATTCTTTAGACAATTTGAACAAGTACAGAAATATATAAAGAATCAAGAAGTTTTGCAACGGAATCCATTTAGCACTGACTTTTCCAAAATGTTTGTTTCGTGAGCTCACATACTAAATTACGGTGCAAAGTGGTTAAGATAGTTTTCCTAATGACCAAGTGAAGTTTGAGAATGTGACTGTTAAACATGCTTTGAACACTCCGGACAAGCATACTATTTCTACTTACAGCCGGTGGTGGGCTAAAATATTGCTTACCAATTGTTGTATGCAGGTTCAAAACTAGAAGCATATTGATTGCTCAGTAGATTCTGTTTTACTGAGCTGTGCATATAGTAGTGTAGACTGCTTTACGAGATATGGCATACGAATGAAAATATGAAATGATAGGTTGTAAGTATCTTATCTTTTCATAACTAGTCTGTTGTCCTATGCCAAACCTATTGTGATAACTAGAAAAATCAATAATATCTGGAACCTACTGAAAACATCCAGAGACGTTTTCAGGAATGAATGGCAGTATCCCACATCTGGAATTGTCTAACAGAACTATATGTTATCAATCATTCAAAGATTGTTGAGAGTATTTTATATAAGTAGCAGATTAACCCACCCATTATCACCTTTCTCTTCTTTGGAGATATGAGGTTTTATCATGAATATTAAAAGGTTTTGATATTTGCACAATTCGTAGTTATTTTTGTTTGTTGTAAAAGACTCCGGTTGGAAGTATAATTTACATATTATTGTACCTACCTTCTTTGCGAAATCATGTCGTAGAGAGCCTTTCTCAAACCTCAGGGACTCTCTAAGTGTAGATTGTAACAAACTTTCTTTACCTTCTTTTGAAGTTGATAAACTTCTACCAACAACGGCGAGTGTAATTGGATAGCTGGTGCTGCTGTTTACATATGCTTTCAATGGTTAAAAGTCATACAAAATGTGGAGTGTGAGAAAATGGTATATGAATCACTGAGTGCATGCAAAAAAATAACAAGCTATTGTATTATTGTAAGTTAATGTAGCACTGCTGTGTCCTTTTTGAAGAGCGTACCTACCCGACTACCGGCTCAAGTAATAAGTGAAGCAATAAATTTTTATTCAAGTATTTTCTTAAATTGTTCAATCTTGTTCATACACACACACTTAGCAACCCCAAAAGGTTTCAGAATATCTTGCGGTATCAAATGGGGCTATTTGCCGTTCTAATATAATTAAGTACCAGCAACAAGTCAATTGCTTTACTAGTAGCCTATTCGCAGAGTTATACGCATACTTGAACCTGAAATTGCAAGTTCATCTCCTCCGGAGCAGGTCGTTCTCTGCAACATTTTCAAAAGAAAGGCTTTTTATTGACACTGTGGAGAAATCTTAAAGCCGTTGGTATAATTTACCTTCTTCCCTTCTGACACTGGCACTCATGATTCCATGCGGAGTAACTAATAAAAGAACTGTCATGGTCACATTTGGCGGCGCCGTTTGAAATTGGGCAGGACTGGGTTAAATAGCAAGATCTACTTCAGTCTACCGAAGGTGGTCAGACCTAACATACTGTATGCCTACAATACAAGTTTAAAAGTTGAATAGACTCACAGAGTTTGGAAGGAACTGTAGACATCAACCGCTTGATAACAAATGTGTTCGTTTATACCCATCAGATATATTTTAGAGGAGTAATATATCAAGCGAACAACATTGTAAATGACACGATACAAACCTCACTCCAGTTCTCCTAGGTTTCATTCACAATATAATGCTAGTTCCTAGATCCAACTTGAAATTTGCTAACCGTTTTCTGTATTGTGTAGAATAATAGCAGAGTGTAATATACACACAGAAACACTACCAGAAATACGTTACATGAAGTTGGAAGAGACGAGAAAAATGAAATAACTGAAGGCTAACTAGGCAAAGAGAAGCGACTTTAGTTCTAAAACTTGTTTATGGGTATTGCATCCGAGTCAAGGTTTTCGTTTTCACTTCTGAAATTAAGTGCCATGCCTTGCTTGAACTGCCGGGGATATGTACAGCAATTAATTACAGTATTATTTACCTGGTTTATTGTACAGTAACTTACTGGCAAATAGATCACTATTATTAGACAACTTACCTAAATCACCAAAATTCTGGGAATGTCCGTTCCTGCAAATCTGTCAAAAGTTTGTAGTAACGTCAATCCGGATGGAAGCCAGATCGATGAACTGAATTTGAACAGCCAAGATATTCTACCTAGCTAAAATTTAGCATGGCAATTAAGGTACATCGGCTCGAGATCCCTTCAACAAAAGCTGTAGCCTGTATAGACCATCCTTTGCTCATCACAGTTGGAGCATTGTTATTATGCCACTACACTCAACTGCTTTTCTGAAAGTCACCGGCTGGAACTTCTGTTTTGGCAAAAGAAATAAAGTTTTGACTTTAATTCAAGCACCAATAAACCGGTTTTATTATCCAGTACCGTAACTCCAGAATTCGCTTTAATGAAACTACAAAATGCTAAAATGTTAGCAAAAGAAACTAGCTACACTCAAAAAAGACGATCTACCTGGCAGTAAAAGAGAATAAAGCTCAAACGTCAAATGACTCGAAATGAGCTGGGCTTTGCTAAATGTAAAGGTGTGGAATAAAGTCAATTGTATCCAATACTGGTATATTGATTGTCGAAGAATTGATTTGTGCTCATGCTATTAAATAGACCTGTCTGGTATAAAACCAGTGACTTCATTTGTGCAGTAAGAGCAGTTTAAACATTTGCAACAGAAATAACTAGGAAATTTCAAAATACATATATTATATACTGGAAAAGGTTGGTTTAGAAGAAATTAGCGGGAAACAACTTTAAGCACCATCATTCGAAGTTGTTAATGTTGTACAGTAAATAATTTACTGTACGTGAAAGTGAAATTTATTCTTTAAACATGTACCATACTTTGACACTTGTTGCAATATCACTTCGGCTTTTGGTTTTCCATTGACCTCCATCTACCCTCACCAAGGGTAATTATAGCTCGTAAGAGGAGATAAAAACCTGAATTTCCATGTACCACTCTAGCTGGACAAAAGTTCACATCTAAACCATCCGTTTTGTGGAGCTTTTTATTATAATACCAATCTTAGGTTGAGCTGTTGGGATTCTTTCATAGAGAAGTATGCTTGAATACTTGGTAGTCTGATATGAGAGCTTTTACTAGACTTCATTCGTGCCTAAAAACCAATATTTGCACGCGACAAAATGGGTACTTTGAGTTTAAGAGTTTGAATAGCTCCAATTTCAAACGCACTTGTCAGAATATTATTGTAGATACTTAGAGAACTATTCATATAAAAGTCATTAACCTTATGCTTTTTATAGCTATAAATGTGTATAAACGTAAAAAATGAGATCACCAAAAGTGTACCACAAAATGTTGATCCATCTGTTAAGCATCAGAATTCATGATAGCTTTCATAATATCCAAGCACAACTTTTCACAGAGTGTTTACACAATTATAAACCCGATACATATATACAAATATCTATACACACAAATCCGTAATAACCAAATTTCTCTTGATGGAGCACAAGTGTGAATGCTTTTCTGGGACTTGTTGCGTAGCCTCGGATGGTAATGCTATATTAAGAGTACGCAATAACATGAAAAAAAAAAAAAACAACGTACAGTACACTATTTACTTCAGGTAATATCACAAAAATGATTCCTTCAGTAGGAACATATTGACTCCCTGGAAATTGCACTACATCACTTTTATTTTCAGCAGAATGCGCATACGAGCTGGAAATTCGTAAAAAGTAACGGCATTTCCATCCGATTTTCCACACAATCACTAATAAGATTCTGTTTATAACTGATCACATTAGTCTGCAGGTGTGTCTATATATACAGTAAAAGTTATGGACCTGCAGGTTGCACCTCCCAATACCATATTTTTACGTATTTGAGAACAAAGTAGGTGTGTTAAGAGGATGTTGTAGTCCCAGATTGGTTTGTTTACCCTCCAAGGCATACAGTATGTTAACCTGACCTACGAAAAGACCAGATGTACACAGTTATGAAGCGTGTATAATGGCAATAAAACAAAAGACTTTAAATATCAGCTCAACCATAGCAGGAGCGTAAACTGCGCAGTTTTTATTTATTTACCTGTATGAGCTAAACGGCTAGTTAGAAAACTAGAGGATTTTAGTGCAAGTTCTAGAAATGGTTATCTACAAGCTTTTTTACTATGTAGTGCAATTGATGGTTGTTTGGAACAGTTGATGGGATTTCCTTCTTCTTCCAAAAAATATATATATATATATATATATATTGAACTGAGGTATAATAGTATTTCTTTTAATAGCCCAAAGAGCTAGGCGACTTTGTGACTCCTACTTGATGGCACACTACCATTCTTTACAACTATTGTTTGTATTTTTCTCAGGATGAATGTATTCGGCTCTTCAGACCAGGTTGTAAATACCTTTAAGATAACCAAGATATCAACAAACCTGGAATTTGGGTGTGATACTCTATTTTCACAAATCTGTCTAAAATTAAGTGGAAAAAGCCTAGATTAGTCAATTTACTTACGGCTGGCTATCAATTATATCCAGTTCTTTTCTTCAATAAATAGTGTGTGGATATCAAGGTAAATGTTTGAATGCGCTATTGTAGCATAGGATGGTCCTTAACGAAAATACCGTTGCTTTCATATCAAACTGTGAACTTAACAAGTCGACTTCGTGTATTTACGCTGAAAATCACGTCTACAACAAACCGACAACGACGGGTTTTTTCATTACTAGTGACACAACCGGCCGGAAAGCTTAGATCTGTTTGAAGCTTTCTCTTCTCTAGACACTCTGAAATACGTCGTAAAGTGTTAGATGTATAAATTTTTAGTGAAGTCTAGCCAAATTCGGTCTATTTACCGTCGCACGCATTGACTTTCTTCCAAGGTAAACCGCTGCTTTCAGACTTCTACCAACGCACAGTACTTTTCGGCTTGAATATTAAGAAGAAATAAAAAAGAACTGCAAGAACAAGTTAAGATTTACCGAGCAAGAGAAAAGGCTTTCTTTGTATGAATATGAATAGTACGGAATGTCGCTGATTGGTTCAGTGATGTCATACCATAGTAACTTAAAAGATTACTGACTGCATTTAGTACTGGTAATTTATAAATCTTGATACTGTACTATGTTAGGTATAGGACTTTGTTATTTAGTTTGTGGTTTCTTATCTCGAGGAGTTTGGGTTTAGTCTGGTCGCTATCGCTGATTGATTGATAGATTGATTGATACTAAGATTTGTGTTTGTCCTCGAGCTCGAGGGATTCGACTGATTTGGATTGGTTTTGACTGTATATGCGAGGGGTTATAACAAGATTGTATAGTTTGACAGATACCGGTATATATCTAACAATAAACAGTTGGTATAGTCGCATTGATCTGAAGTACCATCCTTGATTGCTAATGTTGTGTTTTCTTTGGTGTCGTCTTTTACAATAAAGAGACTGAAATCAATAGGGAAAGAAACCAGTCTAACCTAGCGATCAAGTAAGTGTCGATACTGTGGTTAAGAACAATCTTTCTGCTTTCTAGCTGATCTTTTCTCTCTTGAAATGAAGAATATGGTTTTCCACCGACGTGATAGAAATTGTATTTGACTGGATTGGTTCAATGTAAAAGAAACAAGCCGGAACAGATCAGAAACTGAATTGATAAAGAATCGTCATCAAATAAAACTTGCTGCTGCAAGTAGGTGATGAGTTTGCGTTAATGACTTCGTAGAGTGAATGGAAAGAGCTCCATTGGATAGATTCCATCTAGAGTCAGTTTATAGTTGGAACTTTTCACCGAGACCATTTAAATGCAACTATGGAATGAACCGTGGGAAAGACTGATATAAAGACTAAATTTACTACTGGAAAGCTACACTAATACGTGAACCTCCAACTTGTTTCCACTACTAGCAATTAAGTGTATAACTTACGTTCGAAGCTGATAGATCTAGTTAGTTCCATCCCCATAAAAATCAAAATCAATGCAACAAATTCACAACAACAAATCCAAAAACCGTTGATTCATCCCCGCTTGCTTTCAATAGAATTGACACCAATCTGTACAGTGATTTCAGGCAGGAACGTCAGTCAAAAACTGCACTGAATGCCATATTTCAATACAACCAATATACACGGTGCTGATCTTCCATAAACCCAAAAAGAAAACTTTATCTTTACGATTGGTACAAAAATCTTATTCCTCGAGAAGGTACAGGCGATAACCTTCCTTCCTCCATAATCAACCCAAAAAATTGATAGTAGAGCAAAAAATGAAAACATATAAAACGTCGACAATTTCCATTGAAATCCTTTCTGGTATCCTTTTCTTCTTTATATTTTATATTCTGTCTTTGTCAGTATCGTCACTATAATCCACAAGACACTCCACAACTACATTCATCATGGTCAACCCTTTACTCCCCGTCACACCCAACGAAATCTCAGTAGCTTCTAGCCTGATAAAATCCCACTTCAGCCCCAAACAGCTGGAATTCAGAGTCGTGGACATCAACGAGCCTCGCAAAGCCGATGTCCTTGCCTACACACAAGCAAAGAAGTCAGGCGCTGCTCTTCCACAATTCAACAGAATTGTCAAGGCCTACTTCACCTACTATGGTGAAAACGTCCACTTTAAGGCCCTCGTTGACGTGTCGGCCAAGTCTATTGTCTCCATCGACCAGCTGCCTTTCGGTGTACAATCTCCTCATAACCCCTTCCTTATGGCTGAGCTTGAAGAATTCATTCTTAAACATCCTATTGTTCTTAAGGAGATTGAGAAACTTAAACTCCCTGACCACTTGGAAGTCATTACCGATCCATGGATTTACGGTACCGACGACCCTAATGAAAAGAGAGGTTTGATCCAATTCTACATGTACCTCAAGCAAAAGAAGCATGACGAATCCAACCACTACTCTCTGCCTTTGAAGTTCTCTCCTGTCATCGACCAAATCACCAGAGAATTCGTCAGAATGGACTACCTTCCCTCTGGTCTCGACGAAAAGACCTTTGAAACTGAGGCATACAAGGTTTACGAACCCGTCGAGTACCACCGGGATCTTACCGGAATCAAGGAAAGAGAAGGTTTGAAACCCCTGCAAATTGTTCAACCCGAAGGCCCCTCATTCAAGGTTGCCGATAACGAAGTCGACTGGCAAGACTGGAAGTTCAACGTTGGTTTCAACGCCAGAGAAGGTCTGGTTCTATACAACCTTAGCTTTAAGGGCGAGGACTTGTTTTACCGTGTCGCTCTCTCTGAAATGACCGTTCCCTACGGTGACCCTCGTCGCCCCTTCCACAGAAAACAAGCTTTCGACTTGGGTGATGTCGGATTCGGTGTTTCCGCCAACTCTTTGGCTTTGGGCTGTGATTGTCTCGGTTACATTCAATACTTTGACGGAACTATTTCCGACCCCAAGGGTAACCCTGTTAAAAGACCTAACGTCATTTGTATGCACGAACAAGATGATGGTATTCTATTCAAGCACTTGAACTACAGAAATGAAAAGGCTGCCGTTGCAAGACAAAGAGTGCTTATCCTCCAAACTATCGCCACAGTTGCAAACTACGAGTACATTGTTGAGTACGTTATCGACCAATGCGGTGGTATTGACGTCAGAATCAGAGCTACTGGTATTCTTTCTACTATGCCCATCGACGACGACATTGTTGTCAACTGGGGTACTATTGTCGGACCCGGTGTTGTTGCTGCCAACCATCAACACATGCTTTCTTTCCGTTTCGACACTGCCGTTGGTGGCCACAAGAACACTCTTATGTACCAAGAGACCAAGCCTCTTCCTCAAGACCCTGTTCTCAATCCTTACAACGTCGGGTACGTTACTGTCCCCAACTACCTCACCAACTCTGGCCATCTTGACCAAAACCCCATGGACAACCGTGAATTCAAGATCATCAACGAATCCAGAATCAACCCTGTTACCAAGAAGCCAATTGCTTATAAAATCACCATGCCCACCGCACAAATGCTTCTTGCCGCACCTACCTCCTACAACTCGGCCCGTGCCAAATTTGCCTCACACCCTTACTGGGTCACCAAGTACAGAGAGGACGAACTGTATGCTGCCGGTGAATTCACTAACCAATCTCAAAACGATACCGGACTGGGTGTTTGGGCTGACGGTAAGGACAATGTCAGGGACGAGGATATGGTCTTGTGGGCTACTATGGGATTCACCCATAACCCCAGACCTGAAGACTTCCCTGTCATGCCTGTTGAGGTTCATATGATCCATATCAGACCTAGTGGATTCTTTGACAAGAACCCTGCTCTTGATATCCCTATTCCTCAGCAAAAGGTTTCCAAGAGTGTGTTGGTTGAAAACTCCAGCAAAGCTTGTTGCAACTTGTAGGTGGATATGATAGAAGCTGTTGGATGTTTGAGAAGTTTTTTTATTATAAATAAAGCCCTGGTTTTTTGCTATAGTTCATGATAGTTTGTTGTAATGTGTTTGTTTTTTTGTTTAGAGAATTTGATTTGATTTGTGATTTTACTGTGTTTTTTCCATATCAGTTCAGCTTTATTGTGCCTAAGTATGTGTTTTTACTGTTTCGACATTGTTCAATTTGTTCCCATTGAAGAAATGTAGGAGACCTCTCTCCACATGCAAACCTTAGTACACCACACTTTCTCGTAGCCATACCACTTTTCACAACCAATTCCTTAAGTAAGTGGACATAATGGAAAACCAAACATCCCGTTTATATTTGAAGGACATCCAAACTGCTCTAAGCTCCAATTGGCTCAAATCGTAAAAAATTTCAGAGAAACTCTCTCATCTTGTACAGTACAAGAAACCCACCCCCCGGAGATTTTCTGGGGTATTTAAGCTCATGGGCACGGGGAAGCAGTGATCACCACCGAACAAATACCGAGGTTTCCGTGAGTATATAAATATTTGGATTTTTGGAACTTTCAAAAAAAAATAAAAAATAAAAAAATACTGGAATCTTCTTTCTTTCCTCTTTCTGTTCACTTCGTTCAATTGATAACTTGGGAATATAGAAACAAACGCTTATCATGATTGCTAGAAATATTGGAAAAAGATTCTTCTCAACTTCAAGATTGGCACAGAAACATGTCGATACTTTGACTGTTGTTGGAGGTGGCCAAATGGTATGTATATATGTCCTTCTTCTGCTCTGAAACTTGAGTAAATTCATTAACGCGGATAATTGTGGGGATGAATTTTAGGGATTGGGAATTGCCTATGTTGCCGCAAACAAAGCAGGTGTCAAAGTTAACCTAGTCGACACTTCCGAAGAATCATTAGCAAAAGGACGAAAGTTCCTCAACAAGTTGCTTTCCAAGGACGTTAGCAAGGGCAGATTGACCGAACAACAGTCTTCAGATATTCTCGCAAGAATCGTTCCCACAACTTCTTTATCTGAAGGTATTAAAGAAACCGATCTCGTCATTGAAGCCGTCCCCGAAATCAAAGAGCTGAAATTCAAGATCTTTGCCCAATTGGCACAGGAGGCTCCAAAAGACGCTATTCTCGCTACTAACACCTCATCCATTTCAATCACACAAATTGCTTCATCTGCCAAGGGTGCCGAAGATAGAGTTGTCGCTGCTCACTTCATGAACCCTGTTCCAGTCCAACCTGGTGTTGAGATTATTGAAGCCTTGCAAACCTCAAAAGATACACTAGACTCTGTTCTTGAATTCGTCGCCAGAATGGGCAAGGTCAAATCTGTTTCCAAGGATTCACCAGGGTTCATTGCCAACAGAATCTTGATGCCTTACATTAACGAGGCCGTTATTGTGTTGGAAACTGGAATCGGTACCAAGGAGGATATCGATAGTATGATGAAGAACGGTTGTGCTATGCCAATGGGCCCTTTGGCACTTGCCGATTTCATTGGTTTGGACACGTGCTTGGCTATTATGAAGGTTTTGTACAATGATACAGGCGATTCTAAGTACAGACCTTCGGTGTTATTGCAAAAGATGGTCGATGCTGGTTGGTTGGGTAAGAAGACTGGAAAGGGATTCTATGATTATTAAATGTATGATAAAATCTAGGCAAATATAGAAATGTGCTGGCTTTTTATACTTTATGGCTATATCTAATTACTGTAGTATGTTCTTTGATCAGTCAGTTGTACACAAGTGTCATTGATGTCAGATCTGATTCTTGAGAAAAGTAAGATAAGCATGTGGTTTCTAATCTGAGACAATAGCTATTGATTGTAAACGTCAATCGTACAATATGTCAAAAGATACTGAATAACAATGGAATACCAATTTGCTCGTCCATCGAGTCAAATCAGGTACACTTAAAACTTCTCAATATTTTCTCATGCAAAGTTATGTTTTATTCAAATCTAAAGTCTCCAAAGATCTATATATCGATACAATCTCAAAGTAGAGTTCTCGATCCGAGCTACTCCATAAAGATACACATGAAATTTTGAATTAGTAAAGTCCTGAACATGGAAATGCTTCCAGTCAAGACCTCTTCGTGAAACCTATCAATAATAGCATACAGAATATTAACTGAACAAAAAAATACATCAAAAACATAACCACCGTTCTAATAAATGATCCCCAAAAACCTTTTCCAAATCCGAAATCACAATAGGTTTCTTCGCATCAAACTTCCCGTCACTATCCGCCACGCAAACTAAACAATGACCTGTTGTTTGTTTCGGTGAGAAGAATATCTACACTCAACTCCCGGCACCATTTCTATGATCCTCAACCTCGTACCACTTCACAAACGTCCCCGTCGGTTCCGCCTTCCTCTCCTTATACACGTCCCACGGTTTCGGGTTCAGTATGTAATGAATATTCTTAACCTCCTCGTCGTTCCAGATCTCAGCATGCACCTTCTTGAGCGTTTTCAGCGCGTTGTAGCGGTACGACAGCGGCAGCCAGTTGCCTTCAAACACGTCCGATAACAGCGACTGATCGGCAAACTCGTAATTTTGAACCACATCCGAATCCAGCGCTTTCAGAATTCGATTATACAGCTCCGGCGATGGGTCAACGACCTGCAGCCCACCGTTACAAATCCCGAGCCCCTCCTTGGGCCCGGGCCCCACAATTGGGTGCAAGTGGCTCGGGATCTGTGATTCCTCAATGTACCGTTTGGTGAGCGCCGCGTAGTTCGAGTACACGCAGTTCTGCGACACCCAGTTGGCCGGGTAGTGCGGTTTGTTTTCCGGGTTGCACACGCACGCGTGCGACGCCGCAAACGCACACCCGCCGAGGTCCAGGTCCATCAGCTCGTCCATGTTGCTGGTGACCAGCATGTCGGAGTCGAGCTGCACCACGCGCGCGTAGTCGAAGAGACCGAACGGCTGTAGCTTGGACCAGCAGTCGTAGAACCGCTCGTCGTTGGTGTAGTCTTTGTGGATGGTCGGGAGGAGGTACGGGATGGCGTGGGTCTGGATGCCCTCGGCGGTGAGTGTGTGGAGCGCGGAGACGGGGAATGTCGGGGTGTACAGGACGACAAGCGGGTATTTGGAGGAGTGCTGTTTGAGGGAGTGGTTGAGGACGAGGACGCCGGGAAGGTATTTTGTGTTTGTGAGGAGGGTTGTCCAGGCTTTTTTTGTGTCGGCTGTCATTGTTGTTGAATGGCGGTGTGTTGTTGAATGATTGCGGGCTGAGTTCTGTTATGGAAATGTCACTAGAAGGAACGTAATATTAAGGAACGTAGTACAATGATAGAATGTAATAAACAAGAATGAATGAAATATTATTATTTTTATTGTTTAGGCGAAATTGGAGATAAACGGATAAATATATATGCTGAAGCCAAATTAAAGATCAGAATCTGATAGAAAAGAAATCCAGGATTGAAAAATCAAAAAAACAAAAAAACAAATAAAACGAGCCCAGGTCAGTTAGCTCAAAGATAATGAACGTGCCAGCACCAATCTCAATATTATCGGGTATTTATATATTTAGTTCAGGATATAACGTCATTGACTGCACAATCTCCAACAAGACGTTTTCTCCATTTGTAATACAAAAAAAGTTCTGTTCCAATCACTCGAATGGACTAGATAAAGCAGCCCCAAAAGCAGCACCTGCACCGTCCAATTTGCTATCTCCTTACTACACGTCCAGTACACAGTTTAGTACGTTATTTAGCATTAGGACCTTTTTTTTTCTTCGTTGTTTCCTCACCTCCCCCGTGGGTCTTGTCTTTTGTGGGAAAATAGCAGGCAAATTTCAGAGAGAAAAGTGAAACATTTTAGGTTGGGTTGAGGTCGGTCGGGGTCGGCGGAGAACGCAGTTGACAAGGCTAAACCAAATTAGCTTCGAGCTAAATGACATTTCCTCAATTTTCCTGCAAAACATTGTCATTTCGGTATTTTAGCGCGTCTTAGCTATACGCTTGCTATATTGTTTGTTCCATAAATATCCAAGCCAATAAAGTCTCTCGATATCACACATACACTACGCAAATAAAAATAAATAAAAACAATCAAGAATATTCCATTTATTGTGCTGTAATAAATAAAAGACATATATATCGATAGATGAAAATGAAAGTAAAAAAAAGTAAAATTTCATGCAATACTCAGCTAAAAGCTATATTCAATAATAATTTCCTCCTCCTCTGCGATTGTTATTGTATCCACCCCCGCGGTTGTTATTATATCCTCCGCGACTGTTGTATCCTCCACGATTGTTATTGTATCCTCCTCCTCGATTGTTGTTGTATCCTCCACGGTTATTATATCCTCCTCGATTATTGTATCCACCACCGTTATTATATCCACCACCGTTATAATATCCACCACCACCATTATACCCTCCACCACCGTTATACCCACCCCCATTGTTATATCCACCACCATTGTTATATCCACCACCGTTATAACCTCCATTATTGTAGCCTCCACCCTGGTTGTAGTTCCTGTAGCCTCCACCTTGACCCTGGTTGTACCCACCATTATTAAAGCTGTTATTGTAATTTCTCATGTCCTGCCCATCTTGAACGTAGTCATCATAATTTCTCTGACCACCACCACTAGACGCAGCATTGAACAATTTAGCCTCTTCCACGTAATACATGTACCCACCTTGGACGCCCTCAACTCTATCGTCCGCGGGTGTAGCCTTATGATCCATCGTGGCATCTTTGTTTCTATCAAAATTCTTAGGCCCCCTCTGCCTCGACAAGAGATGGTTTTCTTCGACCCGCGAAAGAACAAGTTTAATCAGTTTGACACCAGGCCTCAACATACTTTTGTTGGGAGTTGCCAATGTCGGGTATTTCAGTCCCAAGTATAAACATCCATCGTTTTCGATATCAGGGAACCCACCGATATTTAGCGGACACTGGAATAATGAGCCAGGAATAAAATCGTCCTTCTTGGACACTGTTCCAGCAATCCCTTCCGTTTGCCATGACATGACTTCCATCGATGGTTCTGAATGGGTCGTGTAGAGCCTACTAAACATGTCATAAGACGAGTTCTGAGGACCTATCATCAAGTATTCGGTTTGATTAGTGTTTCGTAAAGTCTCATCGTCTGTTAGTTCGGGATATTTCTCAGTAACAGCACTCAACAGCTTTTCCTGGTCAATGAATGGTAACAGTGCGATTCCCTGCCACGCCATTCGTTTCCCATTCATATCGATCGGGAAATTTTCTGGGTAGTATTCAATAATAGGAGAGTCGGGATCACTCATCAAAGAGTGAAACACTTTCGGTAAAACATGATTACTGGCAGCCGGCATGACACTCATAAGTTGTTCAAAAGGTCTAAACGGCTGACCCAAATCATACTCAATCTTTAAAGATGCAAGGTCTGTAAAATCAGCTGCAAAGGGTGCATAGTGGAAAGGGAAAAACCAGTTCCAAGAAGCACATCCTTGATAATAATAAAGCAGCACCCAGCAAACACCTTTAATATATTCTTCGACAACAGTTCTCTTCATAGCTGGAACTTCAGAAGGCTCAATATGGAACTTGGCACAATAATATCTTTCGTCATATCCAGGTACACCTAATTGGATATCATCAGCTGGGTCTTCTTCAGACTCCGGATCAGCATCGGCTTTTCTCTTTTCACCAGGTTCTGCAGACTCAGAGCCTGGAGTTTCGGCTTCTGAATCCTGAGGTGTGGTTTCTTGAGAGTTGGAGTTAGCATTCAACAGTTTTGCTCTCATTTGTTCCGCAACAGATTTGTTGGCCATATTAGCCATGTTAATAGCATTCCTATTTTTCACCAATTCAGAATTGGTCATGTGGACACTTCCAACACTTTCTCCAGAAGGAGTGTATAAAGGCATATTTTCAAGAGGATTGATAGGAGCTTTGTCACCCTTGTTTCTACTCACCTCGGGAACGGGAGCAGGGGCGGATATAGGAGTGTTCTCAAAAGTTTTCATTCTCGCCTCGTGCTGATCGAACTTTTGTCTTTTAAATCGTTCTTGTCTGTTAATCTCATCCGTCCTCGACCTGTTCAAATAATATGCCTCACTTTCCCCATATTTCCTTAAGATGATTTCAATCCTACTAAGATCAACTTGGCCGTCACACGTCACATATCCCTTCATCAAAGGTAAACATCGTTTCCAAACGTCTTTCAGCTTATCGATACTGTGGTCTCTGACATCTAACGAGGGAAGATGGGGCAAGAAATCATTACCCACGAAAAAACACAAAAACACCCAATCGTCAATGGCACGTTCAAAATTCCACGGAAATGGCAATCTCTCCACAAACAGTTCTAATTGTAAATATTGTCTCAGAATGTCCAAATGTAGCCAGATGAAAGGCTTCACTTCCTTTTTCCTCTGCTCGCTTTGTAGTTCTAGTGCTCTCTTATCTGTGTCAGTTATTCCTAAATTTATTGGGTTGTTTCTGTTGTTGTTATTGTTATTGGCATAAACATCTTCACGGAGAATTTTGAAATGCGGTTCATGCGTGGCGAGTCCCAAGAAAATCAAATCGGCATCTAGACCATATATACAATGTGAAGTATTAGGGTCGTATGATGGATCACTCCTCTGCGATCGGATGAAAGACATGATTTTATGTTCACCTTCACCTGGTACTGTAGCATCACTAATAATTACTTTCAAATTCTTCCAACCTGGGTCGTTGTTCAATTTGTAGGCAACCCAGTATTTAAGGGACTTGGCCAAAATAGTCATAAACGGAGTTCCTGGGGTAATGACATTAGAATCCCAACGCTTCTTTCCTTTGATTGCATCGTCAATTATCTGTCCCCTTGCTTCAGCCTCCATCACAGCTTGCTCTCTATTCTGGTTTTCAATTTTCGCATCTTGAGCAGCCCTGAAACGTCTCGACCGCTGTTGATTCATTTTAGCTCGAGGAGCAACACCGTCAACGGCTATCATTAAAACTTTCCTCGGTCGAGCCATTGTCAACACACGATCGGTGTATTTGAAAACTTCAATCATCATTTCATCTTCATTCTCAGGAGGCGGTCGTCCTTCGGGATGTGTGCATGGGTGGACAATACCGTTCATGTCTAAGTAAAGATTGTCCAATTCCCCGTTGGGATTTGGATTGCTGTACTCGGGAGGGTAGTCAACCCCGTCAACATTGACAGTTTCTTCCTCTATCACCTTAGACACAATCTTCGGGTACTTTTTGGAAAGCCATCGATAAAATGAAGGAACACTATACAGACTGTTAGTGGTCAGACGTTACTAACCATTGAATTCAAACTTACCCCATTGTTGTAAATATATGTTGGTTGGGTGTGATCGAGTATGCAGTAGCAGTAGCACTGAATGTCAAAATTGGACTGAAAAATGTTTTGGGACTATTTTTCAAAGATCATGTGATAGTAGTCCTTTCTTATAGCTTCAGTCAGATGTTCTAAGCTATAAGTGATATTCCAGGTACAATAAAGAGTACCAGAGATGACAAACGCACATGAAAATTTAGTAATAAGGGTTCACTAATTTTTCAGCTGAAAGGCACGGCTGACAAACTTATGTCAAATGAAGAATTCAGTAGAAAATACTTCAGGAAAACATCCACGAGAATCGTTTCAGATTTACAAACCATTGACAAACATCTTAATTAGTAGATTATCGAAAATTGCAAAAGCTTACATCAACTCAATGAACTGGATGATTCTTTATATCTTTTGGAGATCTATAAAACATGGTCATATATCTTGAAGGCTTGAATTTTCTTCATTTTATCCCAATAACAATCTCGAGAATCGCTATTAAGAAGTTTCTATAAAAAATCATGTCTACGACTACTACATCTATAACTTCTTCGGAAACTTTTACACCCAGACTAGTGAATTTGGCCTTTCCTGCTCGCGGACTCCATCCTGGATCAGGGAACAAAATTCGAAACTTAATTGGAAACCATTACGTCAAAAATTTCACACCGTTCCTATTATTAGATCATCTCAATATAAACCCCGATGCTGGATTCCCTGATCACCCTCACAGGGGCCAAGAAACCATTACTTATATGCTCAAAGGTAAACTTGATCACGAAGATTTTACGGGATCAAAGGGTACTTTGGAGCCCGGTGATCTTCAGTTTATGACTGCTGGACGAGGCATTGTTCATGCAGAAATGCCCCATGTTGAAAGAGACGAAAACGGAAACCTGTTGGACATTGAAGGTCTGCAGCTATGGATTGACTTGCCCGAGCATTTGAAGGGATGCGAACCCAGGTACAGAGACTTGAAGGCAAACGAAGTTCCAACTGCTAATCCTAATGACAAAGTCTCAGTTAAGATTATTGCTAGCAAAGCTTATGGCGTGGAATCTCTCAAAGATCTTGCATACACTCCTGTATGGATGCTTGATTATACTATGAAGCCGGGTGGAACGATTCGGCAAGAAATTCCCAAGGGACTCAACACTTTCGTTTACCTTATGGGAGGCGATATCAAAGTGGGTGGACAAAGTGTTTCAGGATACATAGCACTCTATTATAATACCAACGGCGATGGCATTCAGATATCAGTACCTGAAAATGCAACCGAAGCGGCCAGATTTATTGTTCTTGCAGGACAAATTATGGACCAGCAGATTGTGCAGCATGGACCGTTTGTGGAGACTTCTACAGAAAGGATTCTTCAAGCGTTTGTTGACTATCAGACAAATACTAATGGCTTTGAAAGAGCACGCAATTGGGAAAGTGCGATAGGTAAAAGAAAGCGCCGTTGATGGGTATTTGTTTCAGCGTTTCATATTTATAATATCTGGTCTGTTTTTTCAAGACAGATTGTATATTTGTTTATTCATTTCCAAGATTGAACTATTTGTTTACATTCTTATTTAATCATCGATAGTTTTTTAGTATTACAATGTCATGTAAATAGTCCTACAACTAATATTGAAAATATACCCGAAGGATGACCCTTAAATATGACGTCCATTTCATGTAGAACCCCACCCAATTTGTCCCACTAATGGTCTATAGTTATCCATTTTCTCTTTCCCTTCAAATTGAGGCATTGAAACGAACGTATAGTATTGCAGATTGTGTTTATTCACCATAAGCTGAATATACTCATTCCAAGACTCGTCCCTAACAAGAAATCAAACATTTGAACTGGATAATGTAGTGGCTGTTTCACAAAACTTTTAGCCGTTTTCGAACAATTACAGATAGTGAGTACGTTCACCATATCTTGATTGTAAATTTGTACTTAACTCCAGATCTCAATTCATCTTGTTTGGAAGAGTTCCACCCAGATCTTCCTGTAAACATAAAACTTCACTACATTGCCGATAGCCTTTGTACTTATTGTCTTACTATCATGGCCGTTCACCATATTATATCAAAGATATTTTTTCCCTTTATTGTTGACGTCTGTAGTACAAAATAATACAAGGCTGGTTACTTTAAGTGTACAAATAACCATGAATAAATAGATCTGCTCTTATGGAAACAGAAGAACAATTGATAAAAACGGTTTATGCTGCTCGGCTACGATATACCCACATTGCTTCAGCCGCAAGCAACAGAATATCACGAAATTACGAGTTTGCAATTTAGTTGAGTGGATAAAACCGAGGTTTCAGGAATTTTGTGTGTACGATACTCCACAAGTATGCTGCTGTTCAATCCAACCTAGCAGTACAACACGTACACATAAACGTGGAAACAGTTGAAGAGGCTCTCACGATAGCAAGAGATGAGCAGTGCAGTATATGTATGCTTCTACACACACTTTATCTACCCGCAGTGATGGCATCAAATGGCATACATCTTCCCACAGCATACATGAAGTCCTGTATGCCAACTGCTGTATTATGTGAAGTGTTCGCTTCGTCATAGGTAAATTTTACATTAGTTTGGCTTTTAGAAAAGTTGCACTTCTGCCTCTGCTTATGGTCTCTGGGTCGTTTCAGTGGTGGGCACACTAATATGCTGCTGTATGTCGAACAACACACATTGTATCGCGTATAGTTTCACACTTCAGTCCTCCAAAAAGGTTAGTGCAATAGTTGCCAACATCTCCATCACCTCCTTGCTCTCTTGCGCAAATCACTAATATGATCCGCCAGAATCGGGAGCTCTGTACCATACATAGAAACAAGTAACTGAATACACAAGACATCGTCGTTGTATGTATTCGATTCTATTGAATTGGACTGAATTGGGCTATTTTGGCCCGATAGGTCTTGACCTTTTTGTCATGTTATAAACTGGAGATCACAGAGATCAACCCAGATCAACCAATTATTAAGTGATCCCCAGCTTTTACAGCGTAGTAACGAACAGTCACGTATAGCTAAACTCAAAGAGATCACCAATGAGCAAACTTGGAAATTGATCAAAAAGTGATATTACAGAAAATTAAAGGTAACCACATAAGATTTTCCGCATATCGTTGTTTCAAAATCAGCATTTGTACAGTACGTAAACTTACAGCTCACACAGGCCTGGACATACAGTACTAGACCCAAAACCTATATATGCAAAGCTTATAAACCAAGTATCATTTTCATGTACACACCTCCCACCCAAAGTTCCTCAGAGTTCCTCAAATCCCACCTTTCCTACTGCTCAAATCCCCTCCAAAACCTACAAGCACATACTATTACATCTACTAAAGTACGAAATGCCACTTTCAAAAGCCTACTGCCACTTTATTTTCAATGTCCTTGAATCACATTTGGTTCCATCGATACCAAAGCGCCCGCTAGCTTATTTCACAGCCTTGTCGCCACCCTCCGATACAATTCTTGACCCTGAGCAAAAGTATCCCCTATTTGTGACTTTTGAGTACTCTTCAACCCAAGATCTACGTGGATGCATTGGTACTTTTTCTGCCAAACACGCTCTGGAACAGGAACTACAGAACTACACTCTTGTAGCAGCTTTGGAAGATCCCAGATTTGAGCCCATACAAGCGAAGGAGCTTCCAGAGTTACAATGCTCAGTGACCATTTTGAGTAACTTTCAAAAACGAAATGACATTTTTGACTTTGAGATTGGGAAACATGGAGTGATTCTTTCTGATCCGGCGTCAGGAAGAAACGCTACTTTCTTGCCTCAAGTCATGGTGGAGCAGGATTGGGACAAAGAGACGACTATCAAGCAATTGAGAAAGAAAGCTGGAATACGGAGCAGCATTGCCAACGAAAACTTGGAGCTGAAGGTGTACGAAGGGCAAAAGTGCGGTATCAAGTATGAAGAATACAAGGATGAACAATTGAACCACAGTCATTAGCAAGCCGCTCTAAACGAGAAGATACCATGAGGAGCTTTTTTCTTGAATTGTTGAAGATAATTTTGGCGTGCACTGTTAAGAACTATGGTGAACAATTCTGGAAGATGTGTGCAGAATACAGTGACATACCGCTGCATAATTTCTTGTTAAGCGATCTGTTTTGGGGATGCAAATGTGGATTCTTGTGCAATATTCAAGTGCAACTACTGCAAGCTATACATATCACACTATTTTTATAGGACTGTCTCCTTTTCTCCTTTCTTTTATTTTTCATTTATTTTTTTTTTCTTTTCGTCAGTCTGCCTATCTGTGTCGCTTGACTGATCTCTAATTATTCTATCTTTTATTTAACCCCATTAAAGGCTTCTATTTTCAATTCAAAGATTTTTTTATTTCATTTTTAATTTATTCCATTTCTTCTTCCTTTTTTCTTGAGAAAAAAACCTTTTACTATTTATTTTAATGATTGCGTATAACTAATTGTATCATTACGGATTTCGAAAATGACTATATCACCCCCGTCTTCAATAAGAATGTCACGAGAAGAACAGAGAAAGTCTCTGATAATACAAAACTTCAACAACCAACACGCAACAATGCTTATAAACGAAACAGCAAAACGATACAGTTTTCCGTTCTCCAACAGCCTGGCACCGCGACGAATAAAGTCTCAATCGAATATTCCACGCCTAACTGAGGATTTACTAACTAGGCTCAAGCATCGAAAATCACGACAAGGCCTGCAGGATTCCGAACAGGCAATTGGGAAAAGAGTAGGAATTCTCAATTTTGTGCGGGAAGAAGGGAGACCCACACAAATACCAGAAAGGAAAAGCAGCATGTATTTCAGAGAAAAAGGTGCAAGTATGCTTAAGCGATTCGAACCAAAGCATCAGGAACAGAAACCACGAACAGATACTAGCCCATCACCACCGCCAATGCCTCTCCCCAGCTCAAATCGTTCTACACCGGAGTCGATAGATATGAGGTCCCAAACAGAAGGGCATACGGCAAATACGTCTGTATCTAGCAGTGCTCAAGAATCGGCGAATCAAAAAGTACTTCATAACACAAAACTATCAAACCTCAAAACGAAAATGACACAACTAGAGCAAGTCCTAGACACCATAGATCCCGCAATAAAATTGGAACATGAAATAATAGTCCTTCGTAAGGAAAATGCTCATCTATTATCACTTCTCAACCTGACCGAGCCTCCACCATCTAACAAGGACACCACTGAAACTCTTCTAGAATATCAAACCCAAATAACTACACTCAAACTTGAAAACCAATCGCTCAAAACCTCTCTTTCCCAACTCCAATCCCAGCACAACATGACCAAAGCCAGTCTAAGGTCCTCGCATAGCAAGTCACAATCCCTTGAACGCCGGCTTTCCCAACTAAGCGGGCTCCCCGATCTCCAGCCCAAAGTGGATGCACAGGCGCAGGAAATCAGGGACCAGAAAAAAAAGTTAGAGGAACAGAGCCGTGAGCTTGACCGACTGAGGAGTAGAGAACTTAACTACGAGCGCCAATTGGCGACAATGGGTCGTGACAATAGGCGGCAGGTGAGGGTGATTAAAAGTCTGGAGAGGAAAGTGAGTGAGTTGAGGTTGGGATTGGAGGTGAAGGGGCTGGAGAATGATGAGTTGGAGAGGGTGATAGAACGAGTAGTGGAACAAGCTGAGATGAGAATAAAAAGGAACTCGCTTGGTATGGCAGTTGTCAGCTAAGTTTATCCTCATTCCATTCTGTACCATTCCATCCCAATTCATTTCAATTGATTTCATTTCATTTCGTCTCTGCATTTGCATTTCGCTTGTTCAAGCTTTAGACTTTATATATCTGCTGTTATTGTCTCTTAATTTATTGTTAGCTTTATTTATGATTGATTATTTCGTTTTTCATTATTGTGTGTTTAAAATACATGGATATTGCTTTTTGAAGAAATTCAGTAGTATGTGTCTGTAACAAATAATTGCACCCTTTTGTGGGTTCGCGGTGGACACATTTACCCATTTATCCTATTCATTGGGTTACAGATAAAATGAGCTCAAGCGATAAATGAAATGCAGTTGATCTGAGCTTATCGTCCATTCATAGCAGCTTATCGTAGTGAGATATCTCCCTCTACTGAGATATGCTGTATGGATTTATATGAGAAAAACGGTTATCCGTAGTTTATATATTTGCATCTGGCTTTTCTCATTTTTGTTGTAAACTGTTTTATTTCAATAAATACTCATGAACTTGAAATATACAGTACATCCTCTTTACAAACGCAGTTCTTATTCTACAAAATTTAATACAGGATTTGTACTGTACGAAGTTGAGTTTTAAAACACGGCGCTGTTTTAAATCGGTTCATTGACATGTGGCTTAAGACTCCAGAAACACTAACTGTCCTACCGTACTTTACGCAGATCCAATCAAATATCTAATTATACACTGTCCTACTTGTAACTGCGTGTATAGTACACGAAATAGACAGATAGTTCCTGGCGTAGTGAAATAATTCTAGTGGGGGGTTGGGGGAGTCATAATGGCCAGATGAGGGTACGAGAAATCTGGTAGAATCTCGTATTTGATAGAAATTTCAGAGCTAAGAAACAACATGGGCAAGCGCGGTTTGTAGAAAATCTGTTATGGTATACGCGTATAGCACATGTGCATTAAATCTTTCAAAATTATTGCAAATAACGGTCCAGTCCACGCACCAGTCACTTTAATATCGCACTGATCAAAACCAGAATACAACATATTCATGGCAGAAAGTATAAAATCCAATCAACAAATCTAGTCTGCAATATGGACAATGGATGATCTGAGACTTTGACCCACAGGACACGGAAGCAGCAGCAAGGGAAGGAGGAAAGTTTGTGTGGATCTTGATCGGGTCGTAAGCTTTGAAGGCACCGAGTGGATGGGAGAAGAAAAAAGTTAGTTTGCACCGTTAAGATGGAATTTCGATTAAAATGTGTTGAGAAATTTTTGTGTTTCCTTTCTTGAATGTTGGCAAGGTGTCTGTCTGGGTTAGTCGTGAAGGTGGTGTTGAGGACCTTGAATTCTTTGTGGAATCGTATTTTGGGTAATATTATAAAGTGTGAAAATAAATTGGATGCCTTCACGCTATGTGGGCCAAACTAATAGAAGTTTTAAAATAAAGCCTTCTAACGCTCCATATAATTTACCTTGAGCAGCGGCAAGCCATCCACAACTCTTCTCGCCTAATGGCAATCAAAATATTTCAGAAAGAAAAAGAACCTGCACGAATGAGCAATTTGAGTTTGCTCCAACTGCAGTTAAAGGTTCCATTGGCATGGTTCCAGATTGCGAATAAATTCCGTGCCACGAAATCTCGACACAGAGTTCGATTCTCTCTGACTCACAAAGTCATTAAGTTTCACTAGAACAATAGAAAGGAAGAAGAAAAAAAAGAAGTGTTTTCAAATTGTACTACGTGCTACCTTGAGACAATGGAAACTGGGACCGGTGAGATAGATAATAATTGTGAGACTTGCCAACCTTCTTTTTTTCTTCCGTTTCTTCGTAAAAATAGATTGTATTATATTTTTTATAATTTTGAATATAATAAGTTATATGCCTTGTAGTGAATATTATTTTGGAGATGGAAATGTGCAGGTGGATCATTGGCTGTTCGGTAAACTTTGATGTGGATGCTATTGCTGATTGTAGTCAAAAATCGGAAATAGTAGAGTTGGGTAGAGCAGTATCTTGAGCTTAAAAGGAATTGATGGTTTTGTACGGTTTTGATTGAAAAATCTGATGAAAATTGGGGTTAAAAATTGATTATTGGTGAGAACTCAATGTAGGAACGGATCGCAAATTAATTTTAAGTGAATGCAGCAATTCACAATCGTTGTATATGGTATATCAAGATTCTATATCAGAACCTGATGAGAACTCTTTATACAGTCAGAATATATTGGTCAATCAGAATGACAAAGTAACTCTCTCTTGATCGGTTAGCCACCTAAAGCACATCAAGTTCTTTGGCCAATAACACCTTTACTGGCATATCTAGTTAACTATATATGTTTTTGATTCAGATATTTCAATTTTGATTAAACACAATCAAGCACAAATCTGATTGTCGACCAACTTCTATCTCAGCATTTCAGCAATGTCCATGCAGGTCACAAACCAATCCACCATCAATCAACAACCCTCTCAAGAAAGAAAATTAAAACCCTGATTACCTCTCTCAATCTTATCACTCAATCCAGATCGAATCTTTTCAAATTTCACCACCACTTCTTCTCCATTCGCAACTCTCCTCCAAAACAAAAACCAATCTATCAATCCACACTGCACACAGTACAGTACGCCAAATAATAACCTTCCAGATGGCTCTCCCATACCAAAACCTTAAACCCAGCTGCCCGCCTTCTCCGTCGGTTAAGGTTGGGCCTGACGATCCACACAATGGGAAACAATGTTGGAAGCTCTAAGACATTTTTTTTTTTCGCTTCGCTTCGATGCAGTTATATGGGGAAGATGGATCTGATCTGGGGGAGAGTGCTTTGCTTATTATATTTTTACAAAGAAGAGTTCATAATACTTGTTGCAGACCACATAACGAAAGGACGCGCCGCAAGAAAGTTTTTTGGAGACAACTAGTTGCGGTAGGGGAACTGGGAAATGGTGCTGGGGGAATACGAGAGTGTTATGCAGTGCTGGGGTGATGGCAAGATGGTTGCGGATCGGAACTATACTGTAAGTGCGTATTGGATTGGGAAAAGTTTTTTTTTCTAGGTTTGGGTGGAATGGGTGTGCCATTGTTTTTTTAATTCAAGGAAGATTGAGATTGAGGTTTGTTGATGTTTTGGAAATTGGATATACCGGGCGGTTTATACAGATATATTTTAAAGCTGGTGTTTGTGTCGCTGATTTCGATGTAATAAAAGGCTGTGAATAGAAACAATATAGCAACAGGATACGTAAAACAAGACTGTTTGGTATTAGTATTGGAATTGATTTTGCACTCTGTTTTTGATATTACATCCTAAGAAAGCTCATTAGCCATCAACCCATTCGACGAGTTCATTTCCGCGGTATTCCAGAATCAAGGTCCTGTCCAACAAACCAATCTCTTTGCTTACTTGTACAGTGCACCCAGTTCACGAGTACAACTATGCCACTATTCAACAACATGCCATATATCTCTACTCTGTCCCATGAAGATTTTATTATTATGGACTTGGGTAAAAATTCATTACTAAAAAGGCTTATGGGTACTGGCTCTGCCATTTTGATTGCCGCAAGACCCTACGTTACGTACTGTATTTTTCGTTCCCTGGCGAAGCACAGTGCCAGCCCCATATCCAACGGTTCATTCATTTCTATCATTTGGTTGCTTGCGTAGAATGGAATATAATACAACAGCTTCTTATTCATTCCAAAATATTCCTATCTCATTTTTAATACTTTGCAAATTATGCTTTCGTAGTTTCTTATGCCTTTTCTCAAATTTGCAGAAGAGCCGCAGTTTTTACAGTAGTTATAGTTGCTGAAATGCTATCCGCAAAAACGCTGACCAAATTGTAAACACCGTTTTACAGTGGTATCTGATAAACATGATACTGTCACACGTATAAAACTTGTCTATTACTGTACTATCTAGGAAAAAACTTGAATTAATTATAATATTCACTTCACAATTCAAGTTATGACCTACACATATTATGGTGTTTTATATGCTGGTTACTTTTTGCAGCCATAAAATTGAAATCACATCATGAACAGCTTTCAGGATTTGACAAATAGTGACACGTTGTTTTTATACGGAATCATATAGGCATTCCGATAATATTACCAGTATACAAATGGCCCAACAGAATAAAAAACATGCTTAGCTGTGTTATGTTGAAAAATAGCTGTATCAGAACCTTGCCAGACTTGAGTTTTGTGTTTCTCGTCAATTAAACAAACCATACAGTACACCTTGTATTATCTCAAGTTCATTAACAAAACCTACCAACTATGCATCCCCAGCAATTAAGAAATCCAATTCACAATACAATATCCAAAAAAAACATTGTCTTATTCATTACTTTTATTACATCAAAACAAAATCAATCAATCCGTCTAAAAATGCAACAGAAAACAATCCCAAACACTCATCTAAACATCCAGCTTAGAATTTCCCCTAAACCAGTCAGCAATCAAAAAGGCAACATCCAACGATTGCGAATCGGACAATCTAGGATCGCACACAGTGTCGTATCTAATAACCAAGTCTTCATCGACCAAGGCCTGAGATCCACCAATGCACTCTGTAACCGAGTCACCAGTTAGTTCCAAGTGAACACCATTCAACGCGCTGTTGTTGTCTTTATGGATTTGCAACGCTGATCGGATTTCGGAAATAATATCGTTAAAGTACCTAGTTTTCACCTTTGTCACAGGCGAGGTTTTGGTATTACCATGACATGGATCGGATACCCAAACGACTTTATGCCTGGATTGTTGGACGGCTTTGATATGAGACGGGAGGAGATCGTGGATTTTGTCTGCGCCATATCTAGAGATCAACGTGACTCGTCCGGTTTCAAAGTTGGGATCAACAATATCCAGTAGTTTTACCAGCTCATCAGCCTCCATAGTAGGCCCCACTTTGATTCCGATGGGATTGGAAACCCCCCTGAAAAATTCAACGTGTGCATTTTCCAGTTGTCTAGTTCTATCTCCAATCCAAATAAAATGTGCCGAGGTGTTGTAGTATTTCTTTTCCTTTGTAGGCGAGTTAGGGTCTCTCAGATGTCTGGTCAAACTTTGCTCGTATTCCAAAAGTAAAGCTTCGTGAGATGTAAAGAAATCGACAGATGAAATATCATCTGATCTGTCAGCCCCAACTGTCTGCATAAACTGCAAACCTTCGATAACTCGGTTAACTGTCTCTTGGTATCTTTCTCTGACACTATCCTTTTGGACATGCGAAAGATCCCAGTCGTTGGGGTGTCTCAAGTCGGCCAAACCATTTTGCAATGAGCTTCTGATAAAGTTGAGAGTGGCAGCCGAGTGAAAGTAGGAACTCACTAGTCTTGCTGGATCGGGGGTTCTATCGTTTTCGTCGAAACCGTTGATATTGTCACCTCTGAAGGATGGAATCTCTTTACCGTTGACGACCTCAGTCAGTTTTGATCTGGGTTTAGCATATTGGCCCGCCATTCTTCCAACTCTGACAACAGGAAGTTTTGTGCCCCAAATAAGAACCAAAGACATTTGCAGCAACACCTTCAATTTGTTTTCAATATTCTCTTGAGAGCAATAGTCAAACAATTCAGCGCAATCTCCACCTTGAAGCAAGAACGCTTTGCCCTCAGCAGCATCCTTCAACTTCTTTTTCAGTTTTTCGATTTCGACAGGGTGTACAAGTGGTGGCAAAGATTCAAGTTTTTCCAACGCTGTTTCAACCTTGCTATAATCATCGTAGACTACATCTTGCTTGATCGGTTTTGATTGCCATGAAACAGGCGACCACTCGTTCGTATCCAGAACTGGTCTTTCTTGCTTCATGTCGATTGATTGCGTTCTTAGCTTAGCGGCGCTTTTAGCACCTTCGCTGGCCTCCAGTTTCTGGGGATTCGAGACTATGACCTTTACTTGCTTGTTTTCCATTGTTTGATCGTTGATGACTGAATTGGGTGAAATACAAAAATTTCCAGATTTTATATTAGGTTAGCTGAAATTTGGACTATGACTATTCCCAAACCTTACCAGATTGGAAAAACAAGAAAATGTTGCAAATCTAGACCACGATGCTATAAATCACATTTAAATTCGTGCAATTGGAAAACTTGAAAAGATACAGCCATGATTGATATGGGGGCATTTATACACAATTCTATAAACATTCTGTATATTACAAATACAAATCATTGGTTCCTTTACCACTCGACAGAGAGGTTCATTTTTCTGTTCGGCTTTCTTCTCCAAGGCAGTAACTTTAACAGATGCATCTTTCTCATCAATCGCTCAAGAGTTTTCGCAGCCTTTGAAAACCGCTTGAGTTGATCTTTAAACCCTTGATCCGAATCTGCTGTCACAATTGCACCAGTTAATTTCCCCAGCTCCACGAAAACTTTGTAGATCAACACCAAATTGTCACACTCGGATCTTTTCCCCAAAACTCTTCCTACCAGTCCTTTTTTCCGTGACGCCACGGGCGCTGGTTTCCCAAAGATAAAGTCTCGCAGTATTCTTTGTCTTAATCTGGTCATTAGTTCTCGAGATTTCTTGTTGTAACGTACAAATTTCGTGTTTTTCCGCGCTGCTTCTTTTGCTTTCTTGGGATTGATGTAGTAATATGTTGTATTACGCTTCCACGCTCTTCGCATTTTTCTGGGCCCCTTAATGGAGTATTTGAGACGCAAGCCGAGCAAGTTTCTTGCTGTATTGCGGAAGATTCGAGCTTTGCTGCGACGAGGAATAGGAGGCGACATCATTGTCTGGTTCGTTAGTATGCACTTTGGCCATCCATTAGTCTAGATTAACTCACTAATATATGTTAAAAGCAAGTGATTGGTCAAAAAACGATGATAAGTAGACAGTAGGAAAGTCTCCAAAGTAATGATAAAGAAAACTCCCATATATATCTAGGAACTTTATATGTCACTCTGTTTTCTTGAGCGCAAACATGACATCTCAATCTGGCTGTCACCACCTGCAACATGCAATGGGATTTCTGTGTTTTGACATAGCGCTTGTTTTTGAAATCTGCGGCTTCAACCTAGTTGTGTTTGCGTCTTAACATTTGATGCCAATATTAGCATATCAGTACCATATATTGAAAGCTCATTAACAAATTATCCTCATAGCATGTAGCACCGACCTGGGAGCGCAAGTTTGAAAGCACAATCAAGTCCAGTTTTCACTGCTACACTTTTTAATTCCGTCAGTATCACATTTGAGACCGAATAATTGACCGCTCCATTGCCATTTTCATCCAACGTCTCCCAGTTTTCCGGGTCTTCATCTTTGACATGAGTAATAAAAATAGTGATTCCTTTCAGCGACTTTGCATGGGTGGCACATTTGAGATATGTCAACTCCTTGATCAGATGTCGAGGCTCAAAATGACCGAATAAGCATGCATCCTCATGTGGCGCACTATATGAACACTCTATAAAAATTCCCTTCAGTCTTCCTTGATCAATTTCATTAGCAGCAGCGTTCCATACTTTAGCATTGCGTGGAATTTTAGAAACAATGTCGGGTTCAACATCTCCCCATACTAGTAAACTCAGCTCAGTTTCTTCATCTCGAACGAAATATGCTGTTGAATTGCATGTTCCTGCTGAACCGGTCCCATGAGAAACTGCATATGGAAAAACGCTTAAACCACAAGAGCTCGTTGATTTTGTTTCTGGGTCCAGAGGTTCTAGTTTGAATAAACCTATTGGGTCTTTTCCTATATTTGATAGATTTGGCCATATAACCCCGTTAAATATATATTTGGTCAGGGCATCGATGGTCTCTGGAAGCCCAACAACTGTTATAGGATTTTTACTGGTGAAATTCGACGAGTTCAAGATCAGGCCGGTTATGTGATCCAGGTGAGCGTGTGTTATGCATACTCTATCTAAAAGATGGTTGATAATGTACCAAGTATTCGCTATAGCCGTTTTGTGGGGAAGATTGCTTTGAGGAAAGTGTTGTTTGCGTTTGAGTATATCAAATATCGAAGCCGCTAGTGTTCCGGCATCAATGGACATAAGACATCTAGAGCCCCAGCTGGTGGCAGTAGATTTAAATAGATATGAGCTCGTAGATCGGTCTAATGGACCGCCATTCGACCCCTAAAACAGTTAGTGTCAAAGATTCCTTGTTTGCGAGGAAAATCGAAAAGCCAAAACATACCAGAACAATAACTTGGAAGGCATGCGGCATATTTGGGTGAGTAGCAAGCCAATAACAAAGCTGTCTATAGTGACGAGAACCAACAAAAATTACAAAAGTGAGAGTGAGAAAGAAAAGTTCGGCTACTCATCTCGAGACTGTAATAATTTTAAAAATGAGAATTTGTTGTGAAAACCTACAGTGCATGCTAATTAACAGTTTCAATTACGCCAGCTCAATGGTTGGGAATAATCTTTGTCCACAATCACAGTTTAGGTTGAAGCAGTCACAAATAAATATATAAACACTCTACTGTACGTTCATGATACTTACATCTCACAGACTTTTTTTTCACAGAATCTGATAGTTTGTGACCATTTATCTTCGAATAATTTTATTCTGCACAAAATAAGGTTGTTCTAGAAAAGCTCCTTTTGCATAAAAAGCTTTTAGGTTTTTCTCTTGGAATAAACAAAAAATTTGTTGGCAACTTAACACATTTTTTTTATTATGTCACCACCCATTTCAGCTTTAGAGTTAAAATATGTCATTTTTGGCTCGATTAGATCAGGCAACCAACCTCATATTGCAATGGGTTGGTTTTCTATGGCAACGTTTTCAAATGTATTTTAATGGAAAGAGTGTGTTCAAAGGTACTAAAATATTCCATCTAGTCTAAAACTGCTTGTCCAACTACTTCGTCCACTCGAACAGTTCGAACATGACTATAAGTATCATTCAGGTTTCCTAATATCAACTGCATTCAAACATCTGCATACAATGGCAAATAAAATAGAAATTAAGGCTACAGATAAGCGTTTACTTTGTAGACAAAAAATGACGCAAATATGGAAATGTGTCAGATGGATGAGATTGATCTGATTGCCTGGTGTCTCACCTCCGTATCTATAAAATAGAAACTGGAGTCTTAGCTTGCGTATATTGGTTAGAATTTATATCCTGCAAGTTATGAGGTTCTAGGATTATTTATCTAGCCCGTTTATATCTATAAGCAATCATCCATCAGAGTCACATCTCAACAAAAGTCATTTTTCTAAATAGAAATGAATATATTATGCTATTTAGTTCTTCGCTATATACGGCCTTTTGTAAAAGAATATACCCAATATCTACTCTGTAGATAGATCTTCAGATGAGCTTGAAAAAAACTTATACAGCGCTTGAGAGTACAGACGAGCATAGTACAGTAAGTTCTTTTAAACAAACCACTCAGATTTAGAAACAAAATACAATGAATGGTATTTTTGAATATACATAAAATATTTAGGCTATTAACATCAAGGAATCAATTCTAATTGTGTGGGCCACGATGTACTAACGAGTCAGAATCTTGAAAATGTCGTTGTGAACTAGAGCTTCCTTCTTGAATATTTACAATTAATGGCTGTGTTTCCTCCGCTTCTCGATCGTTAACCACATCGTCATCATGAACGTTACGACCATTGCTATCATCAACATCTATTCGAGACTCTTCGTTATTACCTTGATTTTGATTTACGACACCGTCTTCTCTAGCCAAGCTATTTCGTTGAGACTCATCCGTATCGATTCGATTTGCATCTGGCGGACCTGCATCACGATTTAGTAACGCATTTACTCGCTGCATTGCACCGGCTAACATTTCATCTCTTGCAATTCGTAATTGTAGCGCTCTTTGATTTTCCTCTCTAACTTCTCGCTCCCTTCTTTGTTGGTCTTCCTGAGCCCATCTTTCGTACAGAAACGGTACCATACTACCAATAAACACAATTAAAAAAGCTTTGATTTTGTGAAACAAAGATTCATTTTGTAAATTCTGTTCGCCATGTTCAAGTGCTTGATCAGGGGCTCCGTTATTTTCAGCAGGCCTTGGGTGTCTCTGTGGAAATAATCGCAAAAAGTGCCAGAACCTACCAGCTCCTCTCTGGACCGCATTCTGAATTACGTTCATTCTCCACAATAACAGCAACACCATGACGACTACCACCATGGCGGCCTGTATCTCCAAGGAGAAGTTCATTGCTAGAATATCCACAAATATGACTGCACGAACTAACAAACTGAAAAATCTGAAAAGCTGTTGGAAAATGTTTCCTTCACCGCCACCGACGTTTACTTCGAACCCATGGTGACGTAGCATATGTCTTAAGCGAAAATCGTGAAACCTGTTCCCAAATCTAAGTCGAACAAACCCATTTTGTAATGGAGGTGGCGGTTGGTTGGGATCCCACTCATTTGCTATACGTTGAGGTTCAGGGCCTGAGTACTGACTGGGTTGAACGGTGAAGTACCGCCGTTGCTGTTGTATATTCAAATTTATCGTAGTTTCTGGAACCCCTTCAGTGGATTGCGTATACAACTGGTTTCGGCTGTATACTCCTTCGGTGCTAATCGAACAGTTGAAAATCTGAGTCAAACGGCGTATGGTTTCAGGCGCGATTACACATAATTCTTCCCCTGATTCGTTTCGAATAAATGCAATTTGGTCTGGTGAAATAGGGATTATAGTATCGTGGGGTCCGAGAATGTTTACAGTCTCATTGTTTGACAACGGTGTAGCGGCCAGATATTCAGAAATATCGATTAAACCAGGCCTAGTATCAGCGGCAGTAGAGCTGGTTGGCGTTGGGCCATGTTGAGAAGCACTCACCGACAAAGGTGGGGCATTCAATGAATGAGGATGTAAAATGCTAGATGAAGTATCAACAGAATGATTGGGCGATGAAATGCTAGATGATGCGTTAATAGTATTGTTAATAAAAAATCCTGGATCTTCTAAAGCTACGGGCGAATTAGTAATCTGCTGGTGTGATAGAGTTTGCTGAGCTACTCCTCTCGTGTGCGAAAGAGATTCAAGAGTAGATGTAACAGGATTATAGTTTTCAAAAGAAGAACTCGAGTTTTCAGTAGCTGAGAGACCCGTATGACGAGATGCATGAGAATAGTCTAAATCACTAGGTGTAGGAGAATTTCTGTCAAGTATGGAAGTTGAAGAAAGATCTGTGTGATCAGTTGCAAGAGATGAATCAATGCTTAGAGAAGATTCAGTGGTCGAATTGTGATTACCACTATCGGCATGAGAATTACCTGCAGTATCAGTAGAAGAATTTAATGTAGTCTGATTTGACCCGGTTATTGAAATAGGGGTTGATTCATTTGGGCTTTGTAGTGACAGTTCTGTATTAGTTGGTCTTGAACTAGAAGGGCTCGAACTTGGCTCTTCAGACGTTGAAAAGTAATTGAATATGCTGCGACGAGGAGGTGCTGGTGCAACTTCGGGACTAACAACCATGTGAAAAGAGACCGACATAGATCCACCTACTATGTTTATTAGTTTCTCATCAGCACCCAGCACTTTACCTCTGAAAATCAAGCGTAATCGGTCTAAACTAGGTGGCTCTAGCTCAACCTTTCTATATTCGTCGGCGATTTTTTGCTTCACATCGGTAATAGTTTGATCAGAGGAAAATTTGTAAACCTGATTTCTAGGTATAGGCAAAACCAAAGGTGAATTGACTTTGATCGATAGTGTTTCGGACATTAGTTCATGAAAATTGTTGTAGTTGGAGGCAAAAGAAACTGAAGAAGGTGCGATTTTGAACAACACACAATGTTAAGTGTCACTTCAGGTACAGTACATCTTTATGCCCTTGCCCTTTCTGAAAAGACCAAACTACAGTAACTGACTAAATACGGTACCGTAAATATAACTAGCAATTGCAGCTTGCAACTTAAATCTTGAGGTTTCAGTCATCTAAGAATATTGTGTACTTAATCAAGCTATAAATATCTTTTCTCTATTTCTAAAACTTATTTTTACAGAAACAAAAATGGAAACGATTTTAAACCGTGATACTCGTAACTCATTATCAATATTACCGTGATCAAGGAAATGTGGAATATGATACTGGAAGTTAGATTGAGAATACATTGAACACCCGGTTAAATTGCTTTTGGAAAGTTTCATGGACTAAGCTGTAGAGGGTAATAAGTAACCTTCAAGCTAATCAACTTAAAATCTTCAACTAGACGAAGCATGGAAACTTGAGGTTGAAGACTGTTGCTTATGCTGCATTTTCTAAGGGTTATTGAATCTGGGCTTACTAGGGTATACATCTGTAGAGGTCTTAATTTCATTTCGGATTATTAGGATTTCTGCTTTTAGTAGATCTATTTGATGAGTTAGAGCATTAGCGCTTCGAGATTCAGTGGACCTCTGAGCGCTTGTAGCAACATATACCGGTATATCCAAAAATTTAGAATACTTTACTTCATGATGACTTTGAAAAATAGCTCTTTTGAAGAAGTCGCTAAAATGTCACTCGCAGTGAGAAGTGGAGTTTTAATGAGAAGAAGCACATGCATGGTCATGGGGAAAGTTAGCGTAGCGATAGGAACTTTCTTTTATATTGGTGGACCGTACACTGTGTAATAAAGCTCTGGTGCTGCTACTGTTACAAGAACTAGTATGCTGCGAAAATCACCCTCAGCGGAAAGTTTGTGATCATGGTAATGGCAATGGTGATGATTATATATATACTGTATATATATTTTTTTACGTGACTATGTCTTAACAGAATGCATTCTGGAAGATTGCGGCTCGTATGAGGTCAATCCCGGAGAAGATATGATTGAAAATTATGTTCTAAGTGTTGTAGGTGATAAGCCTGGATCAAGGAATAGTAAAAGGAAAGTTGCCGTTGAATATAGCTATCTTTTTTCCTAAAATTAATGAGACATTTGGTTAACCATTCTGTGTTCATAGCCTGGATACTTGTTGACTATCTGATGATCTTCTTCCGTTGTTGAAGTTTTCCAATCACAGAGAACTGTTTGGCTTTTTCAACAACTGAAGCACACATTTTTTTACTGCGATAAGCATCAAGTTCTGATATTTAAGAAATCGAAAGTCGGTGTGCTATTTTAAATAAACTGGATTTTTTCATCATTTCAGTAACATCAGCAAACACTTCATAGTAACTAGTAATGAGTCGTTGTGAGCTAATTCTGAGAATCTTCTAAACATGCCAACTAAGTCTCTAGAGTTACTATGTTCTCAAGTGAATCCCTCTATTTTTCTCAGTTCACTGAAGTTTGACTCGGTTCTATTTATTCCGTTAGTACTTTTTAAAATGATATTCAATACAGTAGATATCTTAGAGCAGTTGCAGAAGGTCTAAACTTGGTGAATTGAGAGCGTGTGCTCCTTACCTGAATTTATATATCAATTATTTCGTAAGACTTCTTTGAGAGTTTCCATGAGTGTGCTAATTTTCAGATAATTTTATAAACATTTTACGTATTGCATAATTGGATGTCTTTCATATTGCATCTTGGTAAATTGATGTCTTATAACGGTGCTGTTACAGATATGAAGAGATATTGCAAAACCTTAAATTCGACTTAAATCTTCGGGACCCCAAGTGTTAAGTTTCTATTGAGTATCTTAGGTGCGATTGACTGGCCCCTTTTCAAAATTGTGGCCACAGAACTCTTAAACACATCTATTGCAGAGATATTACAGTTGCTTAAACACCAGTGGAATCATTCTTATTATCTTACAATGGTATGGAAAGCTTTCTACATTCTAAGCTGATTGCTTATATGCTATTGCTAAATTAACATCAATTTCTAATTTCTAGGTAGTCCTATGTGCCGCAGTTTGTTCAAAAAAGGGTAAACCGTTAGTATCGAGACAGTTCCTAGACATATCGGAAGAGCGATTACACAAGATATGGGCATATTTCTCAGACCTCAAACAACATACCCAAAGCTCGGAGCATACAGTCGTTGAAAATGAAGAACTAAGATTTTTATACCAACCTGTTGATCAGGTTTCAGCCGTGATAGTTACGAATTTACAGTCCAACATTCTTGCTGACCTCAAAGCTGTGAAGTCGTTAGTACAAGTTATAGAGAAACATGGGACGGATAAAAAAATATTGAAAGACGCTTTTTCAATTATGAATGCCATTGATGAAATTGTTGCTCCTTGGGGGTATTACGAGGACATAGATTTTGCTACATTGAAGGAAAACCTGAAAATGTATAGCGCCTACGAGCAATCGGAGATATTCAGCGAACGTCAGAAAGCACTGGAGGCCAAAGAAACAGCTAAACTGAAAGCGAAAGAGTTTCAAAGAAACCGAAAGCGGCAGTCGTTTTCGGATGTTCATGGTCTACCTTCGCATGGATATCAGCAGTCATTCCCAGTAGCAGCTTCAGCTCATACTAGAAATACAGTTGCAACTGCATCATATTCCGATAGCTATACCGAAAGGACGAAACCAAAATCGAGTTTCAAAGGAAAAGGATTATCCCTTGAGAAGACGAAAAAGGGTTCGCTTCAAGCCTTCCGGGGTAGTCTAACTCCAACGGCAGATGTCTCTAGACCTTTATTACCGAAACAAATTTCAGATTCAAATTCGAAAGATAAACTTAATTTGATTGTGATAGAAGAAATTAATGCTACTGTGAGTCCAACAGGACAAATCATGAAAACAACCGTTGATGGAAAGTTACAAGCATCGTTGGGTGACAACTGCCTACAAGTTGTCTCACATCACAAGATTAAACTTAAGCCACATCCGAATGTTGACCGACAACTTTTCAGATATCAGCATCAACTGAAGCTAAGTCAGTCTAATAAGCAGAATATAGAACTATTGAGATGGAGCATTAGTGATATCAAACCACCAATATTTACAAAGGTCAGCTTTGAGGAAGATTTTTACGGCCGGTTTAAATGTCTTTTCGAGTACAAAGCTGATCAATACAAACTGTCAGATATAAGCGTCAAAATTCCGCTTATGACTGGAAATTTTGAGATAATCACTTCCGATACCCAGTGCAACGAGTATGATGATGGACTTGAATGGATTATACATGAGATTCAACCTCACACATCAGGAGCTTTTGAGTTTTCTGCTGAAGGCTCATCTGAAAAGGATTTCTTTCCTATTCATGTGGAGTTTGCAATCAAGGACATGGAGACTGGGTTTGGTAATGTTGAATTTTCACTGGTTGGTGATGACACTACCAACAGCAAAGTGTTACAGAACCACATTGTTGAGAGTGGCCAGTATATTATCAACCCTTAGATTTACTATAGATATATAAATACTAAGACAAACGTCCAGATTAATATAACACGATAGAAAATTTAATTTTGTAAAAATGTGTTACAGTTCTATGAATCGTTTGTTTAGCGCATATATTGAAAGATCTTTGAATCAGGTTTAAAATCTCTACGAAAAGACACTCTCCAAACCAAATGGGGATCATTTATGCTCAATATAACCATCTTAAACAACCGTTCTTCTCTCTCAGTGGTTCAAAAATTTCAAATCCATAGCTAGTGTATTCACTTACACAATATGTACAAAATGTCTTCCTATCACCTCACTCATGCTGACGTTGACGCAACTCTTGCAGCGTTCTTCTCCATCTTCAACCGTTTCCTTTCTTGCACCATCCACTTAGCCTTATATTCAGCTCTTCTTCTCTCACCACCCCAGCTCTTCTTTCCTCTTTTGATCTCCTTCAGCTCGATCGGGCGTCCCTTTTCATCGCCCACAATGTACTTGTGTCTCCAAGATAGAATATAGCGGCGCAGTCTTGTGTCAATACCTTTCTCCTTCATTTCAGAGCTCTTCATTTTCATAAAATGGTCCCACGACTCAAACACGTCGGCATGCTCCTCGGCGTTGCGGCCAATGGACTTCAGGAACGTGGGAACGTCCGGGGTCCGGGTGTTGGGTTTGCGGTAGTTGGGGAAAACGCGCGGCATGACTTGCGTGTAGGCAACGGTGGAAGTTGAGAAACTTCGCAACAGGTTGGTTGCGGGCTCAAACAATCGTCGAGTAAACATTAGATGCTTTTGATTCAGGGTTGATTGTGCGTGCGTTTGTGTGTGTGAATGCAGTTATTAAGGTGATCCTAGAGTTGAAAGAGAAAAAGAGTGAAAAATTATTGGACTGTGGGTAAGGGCAGCACGTGATATGTACATGATTGAGTCTGTTCCCCATAATTACTTGAAATATTGAAATGTGTAGGGAACTAGGAAATTTAGCTCAAATACTACTGAAAAAGGAGCCATGTCGGTGATTAAATTTGGCAAATTTACGGTAACTTCACAAGTCTTTTACAAGACATCGTTATCCTTTGGCTTAGTCAATCTCAAGCCCATTCTCCCTGGGCATGTTCTCGTTTGCCCGCTTCGATCAATCGGCCGAATTTCGCAGCTAACGACCGAGGAGTCGATTGACTTTTTCGAGACCGTTCGGCAAGTGTCCAAAGTGATAGAGAAGCACTATCAAGCCGATGCGCTCAACATTGCGATTCAGGACGGGCCACTTGCTGGGCAGAGTGTTCCGCACTTGCATTGTCACATCATCCCGCGCCGCCGCGGCGATTTGGAAGAAGACGAGATTTACAAACTGCTTAATTCGGATAGGGGCGATTTGGAGCTGAGCTTTGCGGATCTGAAAAAGCTGGGCAGGAGCGAGGGGCTGGGGAAGGTGGACTCGGAGAGAGTGGCGAGGTCGTTGGATGAGATGCAGCGGGAAGCGGAGACTTTGAAAAAACTGTTTGAGCAGTAGGTTGGAGATGGTAGTGTGTAAGAACTTTGAGCATAGATATCGAAACTGAGCTATAATTTATTATAGGATTTAATAAATGGCAATTTCAGTAAAAGCTTTTATGAATTGAGGTGTCTCTCTTCAAAATAGAAGATTCAATAACTATATATCAATTAACGGGAACTGATTCATTTTGATTAATGAGAGCTAGTTTATTTTGCAGCATTTCTAGTGTTGAACCAATTTTATTGTTTTCAGTATTAACGTCTAAGATGTTAAGCTAAAAATACACAGTTCAGTTGCACCGTTTGTGTCTATAAGTTTTAATCAGAATTACATGTAATTGACCGTGAAAATAAAGAAGAAGAACTGTCTGTACAAACAACATGGCATAATAACCCCATATACTATAGTATCTCGTCACACAACTCGTATCCTCTACGATGTTTATGGTGCATATATCTATAAACGTTCATGGAAAAGTCTTGCGTAGGCAATCAATATATCCATGCAAAGATACTCCATTGAAATATTGTATAAAAGTTAATCTACAAGGGAAACATATCGTATTCGATCTAAATCAAATTTCTATAGTTTCATATTCTTTTAGTCTACCATGTTAAGAGCAAACTTTGAATATTTTCAGGGACTGCTATAAGATGCTGAAATGAATGATATGTATAACACGTAACCTGTATAATATTAGATAAGAATGTTTTGATCAACTGGCGACAAAATGTTTATATGTTAAATTTCAGATTTAGAAAAAAAGACAGAATATGACAGAACAAGAGATGAATGGATAGCAAAGTCATGCTGTGCACTTTCAGCATTTATTTCTTAATCGTTCTGGTTTTGCAGGAGCTTTAGGTTTTGCGGGTACTTTTGGTGGAACTTTTTTCTCCGAGGGTCTCTTCGGGGAGTCTTCGTCCTGTTGAGAAAACCCCGGGTCTGTATATGGTCCATAACCCATAGCACTCCTTTTAGGCGGCGGCGATGGTTCTCTATTGATGTATGCGTTGATTCTAGATTTTAAAGATATTGGGCGAGGCTGCTCTTCCGTATTCAGTTCCTTTAATTTAGGGCGTTCCCTTTCAAGTGACTTTCTAACAAATGAAGAACTATTTCGGGGAGAGATTGGTTTTGGGGAATTGTGTACAGATTTTTCCAAAACTATTTCATTTGACAAAGATTTCGATGAAGAAGACACAGGATTAACAAGAACAATATCGTCGTTTTCACTAGTGTTATCATCAAGGTCCCTCGTCCCATCAAACTTTTTAGCTTTATGACTTGATCCAGTTCCCACATCGCTGTCGCTTCCTTCAATATCTTTGGGCTTGAAAAATGTTCGGATACGAGATCTACTTCTGCTGCGCTCATGTCCTTTTTCACCAGTAAAATTACCCCTTAAGTTCCATTTTCTTCCCGCACTTTCTCTTTCGGCTGGCTTCAAATACCCATCATCATTCTTGTCTTCGTCATCATCATCGTCGCTCAAATCCAAATTCTTTCCCTCGCTCTTAGTTGGATCCGCATTTAATACTACTGTAGTACTTTTGTCTGAAATTCCTGTTAAAAATACTTTCAATCTATCAATTTCCGTAGTATCCCCAGAGCCATTTAGGCTTTCATTTGTTCTGCGTTTTGGAGGAGGCGGGGGTACATCTTCGATTATTGGTTTTGCTGACTCTTTTCTGATCCTAGGAATAACCGGAAGGACCTGTTCGTCATCTGAAGACGAAGATGTGTCTTCTTCGTCTTGGATAGTTTCAACAAAGTTTCCTATTCCTATTTGGGGGGTGTTAGACCTACTCTGGAAGGGTGAGGTACTGTGTGAAACCATTTTTGGTTTTGCTGACTTATTCATCCACATCTGGGCTTTGGATTGCACAGTGCCTTTTCTGGGGGTAAACTCGAAATCCTCTTCCGTTAATCCTCTGGATATCGTTTCTATTGAAGGGTACTTTGACTCAACGTCAAAATCATCGTCTTTTTCGTCTGTAATTGATATGTTTTTTCCAATGTTTGCAAATGAATCTGTATTTTTGTATTTGGGTCCGCTTGGAACTGCAATTGGCTCAGAGGAGGCTGGCACATATTTAGATAAAACTGCTGGCGCTGATGATACTGACGATGCTGAGGGTGCTTGTTTTTTGAATGAAGGGTTATCTTGGGGTCTTCCTCTGTACATTGGTGTTACTTGAGGAACTTGAATGTCAGGTTTAGACTTTGGAGCAATTGGTAGGCCTTTGACTATACCCACTTTTGGAGGTTGACTGATTGGAGGAACGGGCACAGGAGCCACTACAGGCCCAACTGGTAGAATATTCGGGGGTACATTAGCTTTCCAGACAGTAGATGTAGGAGCTACATAAATATCTTCGATAGGTACCTCAAGTCCCCTCATACTGTAAAGTTCTTTGAGACACTGGTAGATGTTTGGCCGAAGATTTGGATCACTGCTCAGAGTGACATTTATAAATCTTTTCAACCGGTCTGAGAACACCGGCTTAGGAGGGTAGGTAAATGAAGCATTAAGAATGGCTAAATTCCCTTCCTTCTCAAAAGGTGTAGTGAAGTAACAGAGCTTGTAGATGAAAACACCAAATGCCCAAATGTCACTTTTCTCATCTATTGGATACCCTCTGGCAAGATCAATCATTTCAGGTGCCCTATATTGAGCAGTTGTATGACTTTGAATATCGTGGTCCAATAACTGAAATTCAGTCGAGTTTCTCGGAGGCCTTATGGTAGCACATGCAGAGCCAAAATCGCAAAGTTTAAAAGTTCCATCCGCTGCAATGAGAACGTTTTCAATCTTTAAATCCCTGTGAATAAGAGGAGGATTGAGGTAATGCATATTCGAGACCGCCAAAGCAATGTCGCAAGCAATCTTTAGAATTTCTGCCTCAGAAAGTAGAGTTGATAGTCTGGCATTCATGTATTTGATTAAACCATCACCTGAACAATATTCCATCAGTACAAAAACTTCGTACCCAGGCTTATCCGTCGTTCTACTAGCCTGTGAGTCGATATAAGTTACTATAGTGGGATTTCCTTCTAGCCGTTGCTGCGCAAAAGACAAAAAAAGTTAGATGAAGAACCAAAATGTTTGTAGGTGGGTTATATCAACATACCATAGCAGCAACTTCTGCTCTCAAGATGTTCAGTTGCACCTTGTCGGGGACGTACACCCTTTTCAAACAAGCAACAGTTTCACCATTTGGTAGAGGCGGTTGAGTGTAGCAAGTGTAAACATGAGCGAAGCCACCCTCTGAGATGTACTGTTTGATGACAATGTTATGAGACCCAACGGTAATCTTTGTACCTGGAGGGTAAGTGCCCACAGGAGTAGCTTCAGGCATGTCGAAGAAGCTTATTCGCGGAAGAAGAGAGCTATTAGGTGGAAAAAGAGAAAAAAGAATGAAGAAATACAGTAAGAAAAAAATAAGAATGAGTTTTGAAGTTTGAAAAATGCGTGTCATATCCGGAGACACCACGACATATTAGGACAAGACATGACAAGCCCGTAACCTACTACTAATAGTGTCACACGTAAGCAATTTTATTTTAGGCGTAAGTTCTATGCCGCACATTTCAACTTTTATGCAGGAATTCTGGAGAATTTTGTTTGGAATAACCGCGCTTCAGCTGACATATGGCATAAGCTGTATGCTTTTTGTTTTTTATGCTATAGTGCAAAGCTTTATATCTATGTTTTATATACTATGTACTGTAAAGTATAATTTAGATGCCAAAAGAGTGTTAAACAAAAGCAAAATTCAGACTCTAATTCGTACAGAGTTTTGTACTATTGTTTTTATTCGTTCTACTATCTAGTAGAAACTTGGAGAAAGTTAATACAGTAGTAGCCTTTTGCATGTGCAATTGCAGTAATCAGCATTCGGAAGTGAAAAAAGAAACAGTCCAATAAGGATTAACCCATCTCTGGATGCCTATCATAGCCATTGCCTATGACATTTATCGCTAAGAAAAGTACAAGCTAGCAGGCAGCCAATATCAACGATGGTCTAAAGTTCACTTGGATTGTCACAACGTTTTGAAGAGAACGTTAATATAACTGAACCATTTGACGTAACTGACTGTACACAAAGACAACTAAGCCCCTTTGCTTCTACCAATAAGGTCCCGGCACTTTTACTGAATAGTGCACTGGCAGTATTAACAAGCAAGTATCTATGAACCCCAGACATTTTCAGTAGTTTTATCGACAGTTTTCATCCGATATAAAAATATGAAAAATAAATACGTATTGATAGTCAAAGCTTTGACACAAAGTCAAAACGGTAAATTTGCCGTTCAACGTTCAACGTTCATGATTCATGTCTATGGAGACACTCGCTCTTGGTCTTCACCTATAAGCACTCTAAATTCTTATCTGAATCTAGATAATTTATACTGCATTGCAAGCCATATTCCAACTAATCTCGCACTGTAAGTGAAGTTGACTGACAAGTTAAAACGCTGTTGTTTCATTTTTTGACACTTTGTTCCTGGACAGTCCCTAGAAAGACCGATAAAAAGGCACTTAGCTCTTAGTTTGTAGAAAAATCTAGTTCCAAGTACTAAACTTTGACATCTATTACCTAATTTTTCGTTGCCTTGATTACTCATCCGCAGTGATATTTCCTTCTGTATCCTGTTTTGTCTATGGCTCGCTGTCCAACTGCCTGACGGAAGAATTCTTAAATTACTTCGCTGCGTACTTTCCAGTTCTTTTTTTTCTCTCTCATTCTGTATTTTTCTTGCCATCTTCTCGAGTGATTTCTAACTGGGGGCCACTTTCACAATTCTCTTTCAGCTCTTTCTATTGAGATTCTCCTGTATATATGGCTAAAACACAGCGTGCCGGAAGAGGTGGAGCCAAAAAGGCACCGCCCCCTAAAAGAGGCATTCAGAAAGCGACATTTGAAGCCGGAAAGAAAAAGGAAGTCGGTGTTTCCGACTTGACGTTGCTAAGTAAAGTGTCCGACGAAACTATCAATGACAATCTGAAAAAACGTTTTGAAAACGGTATCATTTACACCTATATTGGACATGTGGTAAGTGCATTTTGGGATACCATATAATCTCCTAACTGTTTCGTTGAGAACCGCGCATTACCAGAATACTAATGAACACCTCGATAAAGCTGATTTCCGTCAACCCATTCAGAGACCTAGGGATCTATACTGAAAGCGTTCTTGAGTCTTACAAGGGCAAAAATAGACTGGAAGTAAGTACAAACACTATTACTAAACCTTCTTTTTCTTACTTTTGGTAGCTAACTAGTATTTCGTACAGGTTCCTCCCCATGTTTACGCCGTTGCCGAGTCCATGTACTATAACCTGAAGTCATACAAGGAAAGCCAGTGTGTTATCATTTCTGGTGAGTCCGGTGCCGGTAAGACCGAAGCAGCGAAGAGAATTATGCAATACATTGCATCCGTCTCCGGTGAATCATCGGCAAAAGTCCAAAAGATGAAAGATATGATTATTGCTACCAACCCTCTTTTAGAATCTTTTGGATGTGCAAAAACATTAAGAAACAATAACTCTTCGCGACATGGAAAATATCTACAAATGCAGTTTGACCGTAATGGTGAGCCCATTGGTGCAAACGTAACAAATTACCTACTAGAGAAAGCGCGTGTGGTCGGCCAAATCCATAACGAAAGAAATTTTCACATATTCTACCAGTTCACTAAAGGTGCTTCGCAAGCACAGCGTGATACTTACGGAATTCAAACTCCAGATACTTACAAATACACAAGTGATTCAAAATGTATTACTGTGGAAGGAATTGACGATATTGCAGACTTTCAGGAGACCATTCGAGCGATGGAAACTATTGGGCTTCAACAGGCCGAGCAAGATCAAATCCTACGACTTTTGGCAGCAATTCTATGGATTGGTAATGTCGAATTTGTGGAAAATGATCAGGAACAAGCTTCTATTAAAGATATCTCTGTCCCAAATTTTATAGCTTATTTGCTGGAAGTTAACTCAGATGCCCTTGAAAAAGCTTTGACTCAGCGTATTGTCGAGACATCTCATGGTGCCAGAAGAGGATCCGTTTATGAAGTGCCTCTCAATGCAGTTCAGGCCAGAGCCGCTAGGGATGCTCTTGCTAAAGCAATCTATAACAACTTATTTGATTGGATTGTCGACAGAATTAACATGTCACTTGAGGCTAAAGAAGGCTCTGATAAAACAATCGGAATTCTTGATATCTATGGATTCGAAATTTTCGAAAACAATAGTTTTGAACAAATTTGTATCAACTATGTTAACGAAAAGCTGCAACAGATTTTTATCCAATTGACTTTGAAGACTGAGCAAGATGAATATGTCGCTGAACAAATCACATGGACGCCTATCAAATACTTTAATAACAAGATTGTGTGTGATTTGATCGAAGAGAAAAGACCTCCTGGTATTTTTGCTGCTTTGAATGATGCCTGTGCCACCGCTCATGCTAACGTTGATGCTGCTGATCAAAGTTTTGCTCAAAGACTGGGACTAGTTTCTAGTAACCCACATTTTGAACAACGTCAAAGCAAATTTTTGATCAAGCATTATGCCGGTGATGTGTTGTACGACATCAAAGGAATGACGGAGAAAAACAAGGATCAACTACTAAAGGATTTACTTCTACTTATCGAATCATCGAGCAACAACTTTTTAACCTCGTTGTTCCCTCAACATGTCGATACGAACTCGAGAAGAAGACCACCAACAGCAAGTGACAAGATCAAACAATCTGCCAATGAACTCATGCACACTCTTTCTTTAGCCCAACCTTCATATATTAGAACTATCAAGCCAAACCAAACGAAAAATCCCGCTGATTACGATACTAAGATGGTTCTGCATCAAGTCAAATATCTTGGTCTTCACGAAAACGTTAGGATTAGACGTGCAGGGTTTGCATATCGTCAAACATATGACAAGTTCACTGAAAGGTTTTACCTCCTTTCAGGAAAAACTTCTTTTGCTGGTGACTACATTTGGCAAGGCGACTCGAGAACTGCAACTACTGAAATTTTGAAAGACTCCGGTATTCCCGACTCTGAATTTCAAATGGGTACAACTAAAGTATTTATTAAAACGCCAGAAACACTTTTTGCTTTGGAGCATATGAGAGATATGTATTGGCACAAGATGGCTGCTAGAATTCAACGTGCTTGGAGACGTTACATGAAAGCGAAGATTGATGCTGCTATCAAGATTCAAAGAGCTTGGAGGGCTATCAAGGGACGATATAAGCTGAATGAGCTTCGTGATGAAGGGCATAGAGTTCTCAATGGTAGAAAGGAACGACGTCGCTTGTCTATCACTGGTTACAGAACATTTTTGGGCGACTACCTGGACTGTAATACTGCTAAAAGCTCAGGAGGTTTCATGGCTCGTTCAGTTGGTATCAATGAGAAAGTTACATTTTCTATGGATGGTGAAATTTTGGTAGCTAAGTTTGGGCGTTCTAGTTTGCGAGTTCCTAGAAAATTCATTCTCACAAATACGAAATTCTATATTATTGCAGAACAAATTGTTAGTCACCAGCTAACCTTTGTTGTTGAGAGAACCATTCCTGTGAACTCTATCAAACATGTAGCTATGTCCAACCTACAAGACAATTGGGTCGCTTTGTCAATTCAATCCTCGACAGAGCCTGATCCTTTCTTTTCGTGTGTTTTCAAGACTGAGCTGGTTTTATACCTCACAAAACTTAGACGTGGGTTGGATGTTAGAATTGGACCTACAATTCAATACAACAAGAAACCAGGCAAACTTGTGACTATCAAAGTGGTCAAAGATGAAACCATCAAAACTGGTGACTTTTACAAAAGTGGAACTATACGCGTGGCTTCAGGTCTGCCTCCTAGTTCGAAATCAAGACCAATTCCAGCTCGTAACAAAAACAGAAACTATACACCTAAGGCACGTCCAGCCCCTAGACCGGCCCAAACACAAAAGAGAACTCCGGCACAACCTCCTGCAGCTCGACCTTTGCCTGGCCAGTCAACACCGGCGGTTGCACCTTCTAATCCTTACACTCAACAAGCAGCTAGTCCATATGCACAACAACAATCAGCACCTGCTGCTACTCCAGTAAATCCATATACTCAAAATACTCAACCACAGCAGCAGAAACAAAACCCTTACGTTCAATCAACGCCGGCTCAATCTAGACAACCTGCAGCAACACCTCAGCAGCAATCAGTTCAAGTCCCTGCTAGACCCGCTGCTAAGCACAAAGCCCCGCCTCCTCCACCACCCCCAGTAGCCGTGAAACCAGCTGCCCCAGCCGAACCAACTTACAAAGCACTGTATGACTTCACAGGCAGCGAATCCAATCAACTATCTATCAAGCAAGGTGAAATTGTACTCATGGTTCAACAAGGAGGCGATGGCTGGTGTCTCGCCAAACGTCTTGATGGATCTGAAGAAGGTTGGACACCATTTACGTACCTTGAAGAAGTTCCATTTGAACCCCAACTCAGCGCAAAACCAAAGCGAGCAGCTCCAGCGCCTCCTTCCAAAGCGTCAACGCCCCAAGAATCAAATGCTAGCTATTCTCAGCCTGCTTCGTCCAGTGGAAGTTTGGGTTCAGGATTGGCTGATGCTTTGAAGAAGAAAAATCAAGCCAATACCACGTTAGCTGGAGGCCTCGCTGAAGCTCTTAAAGCAAAAGCGGGAAGAAGAGATAGTGATGAATCAGATGATGACGATTGGTAAAGATTATGGTGAAGAAGGAAAATCAAATAAAAGTATGTTTGGTTATATACATATTCTTTACAAAAACGATGATCAATTGTGATGTTTTTGGACGTGTTGATATAATCTATAAGAATTATCATCATGTAATGCTATTATACAAATAAAGATGTTATATACAGTAAGCGGTTCTCAGAACATGATTATAATAACTGTAGCCACAGGAATAAATTATCAACGGTACTATTTCAATTACCGGTTTATGTGTCTTAAAATTTTTATATTCTCAACAATAATTGTCTGTCAATGAAGGTGCCTAACCTGTAATTCAGTTTTTTGTTGATTTGGGCCCTACATAAAATTAATTAAATCGGAGGTTAAAGGCTAGTCCAATTTTTTACCATCCCTATGCAATGAGGTTAGACCTGTTTGAGCACGACTCAGAATTCACAACTGTGGTTACGATATTACATTACACCAAGATTGAAGCAACAAATTTTATAAATAAAAATAAATTAAATTTGATGAAAAAACTATTAAAAAAAATTCAACTAAACATATAAAAACAATAACCTAAATACTAAGATAAAAGAATTCAAAAATAAAGAAGAAAAAAAGTAGCTAGTAAGTTTATTTGCTGCTCGAGTAGTGTTCAGCCAAGTAAGACTGCTGGGCCAATCCCTGAGTCTCAGCAATAGGCACATAACTCTTCCGAGACTTGTTCGCACTCAGCGGGGTCTTTTCCGAAACCGGTTCTTTCATGCTTCTTGGTGTCGAGTCTTTTAAATCCTCTTTGGTCAGTGGGACTGCGACTACAGCGGGAACCTTTGAAGGGTCGATGGGGGAGGTGGATGAAGCAGATGGTTCTTTGGTGGTTTTTGGGGTCAAGTCTTTCATATCCTCTTTGGTCAGTGGGACCGCGACCACAGCGGGAACCTTTGAAGGGTCGAGGTGAGAAGAGGATGAAGAGGACGGTTCTCTCATAGTTTTGGTAGTCGACTCTTTAAGATCTTCTTTGGTCAATGGGACTGCCATGACGGCGGGAACCTTTGAAGGGTCGGTGGGGGAGGCGGATGAAGTGGAAGGTTCTTTAGTGGTTTTAGGGGTCAAATCCTTCATTTCCTCTTTGGTCAGTGGGACCGCAACCACAGCGGGAACCTTTGAAGGGTCAAGGTGGGAAGCGGATGAAGAAGACGGTTCTCCCATAGTTTTGGGTGTCATCTCTTTAAGCTCTTCTTTGGTCAATGGGACTGCCATGACGGCGGGCACTTTAGAGGGGTCCAGAGATGAAGGTTCACTGCGTCTAGATGAGTTAGGGTCAGCGTAAGAGCTTTCCGAGTAGCGTGAGTCGTGAGCAGCGTGTTTAGTGTGAGTAGATGTGGGAGGAACGATGCCTGCATAGGATGAGCTTGGTTCTGAGCCCGCTTTAGACGAACTACCAGAAGATGTAGAATAACCTTCACGAGATCGCTCGCCACGGCTGAGTTGGTAATAGTTTTGACCAGTCCATTCACCTCTATTGATCTCTTCCATCTGTTGTCTGGTAAGGGGCAGAACAGCAAGTCCAGCAATCCTGGGATCGCCAGGAGGTAAGTTAGGTTCTAAATTACTCAGAAGGTTGGGGTCAGTGACAACGTTGGAAGTAAAAGGTTGACTCGACTTTCTAGCATGACCTCGGCTTCCATGACGCTTGTGACCAGATGATGATGAAGTTCTCTTATGTCCTTGCTCGGTTTTGGAATCAATTTCTTCTCTAGGTTTGGGCTGGATAAAAGAAGGATCAACGCCATGAGCATGGTGATGATGGTGGTGGTCTTTGTTTTCACCTGCTTGAGGAATAGAGGCACCGGCAGCCAAATCAGCGGAAGTCAAAGGTCCTTGTTTAGTGTCAGGAGCATCATAAACTCCACCGTACCTCTTCTCTGAGGAAGAAGGCACGCGTTGAACAGGTCGGGAAGAGGAACTGTAGTCCTGGTGTTGGACATCAGAAAACTTTTTGGTAGGCTCGGCATCGCGGGCAGTGAGACTTCCGTATTTTGTTTGAGAGTAATATTCCGTAGGTTTAGAGCTGGAAGCCGTATCGCGATTGTTGTCTTGGCTAGTAAGACCAACGGCAGCACCAAGGGCAGCCCCGGCAGCCGCTACGCTTGAAACAATTCCTGCTTTTGCTGATGTTTCGTTGTTTTGAGTGGAACCAGAGGGGTCTTCGGAAAGAGTGGAGCTTTGGTACTCGGCACTGGCACGAGGATCGAGAGTACGAGAAGTATCAGGGGCAGTGGATTTGAATGTATAGGGTTCAGCAGAAGTAGAGGAAGTTAAAGTGTTATTGGATGGGTGAGAGTTGAAGTCAGAAGAAACCGCAGCGTAGTTTTGGCCCTTATTGGAGGAATGTTTTGGGTCCAATGTGGAGGTTCCAGATTCATGATATCCAGGGGCAGAGGAATTAACAGCCAATTTGTTTTGAGGTGTATTAGGGACCTTGTTGTAGGAAGGATCAACTACTGGGATCGTGTCTTGAGGATAGCTAGAGTCAATATCAATATTCGAGTCTTGCTTGTAAGGGTTAACTTCAGCATAGGAAGAAATGGAAGAATCACGATTGCTTTTAGTAGCATTAGCTGCAGCTAAACCAGCACCCGCACCAACTCCAGAAGCAACTGCGCCAACATTGTACCTGTCATCAGATTTGTATTCTCCATGATTAGAATAAATAGAAGAAGATCGAGACATGCGTGAAGTGTTATATACATCAGAAGTGCTTCTGTCCTCATGGGCGGGGTATGAGTTAGGGCCGGCAGACACGGAAGGGTCAAGATGTTTTCTGTTAATGTTATCGTTGAGTCCGGAAGATTCGGCAGCAGGATCGAGAGTCTTGTGTTCGGATGCTGAGACGATAGATTCACCAGTAGGATTAACCTTGGATTGGACAGGAGAAGCACTAACGGTTTGATTGACCTTAGATTGAACAGGAGAAGCACTATCAGGTGTTTTAGACAGCTTTTCGTTGGATTTCTTGCTCTTTGATTTGAAAATGTTAGCAACACCAGCACGGAAACCACCTGAACTGATAGATGACTTTCTTGAAGAGGTTGTTTCGGGAGTCTTGACAGGCGTCACAACCGGCACAGCTTTAGTAGTAGACTTTTCCGCAGAAGGAATGGAGGGAATTCGTCGCGAAGAATCAGTTGCATTGGCATCTGGACTCGATCCTGAAATGCCTAAAGCAGGGTTCGAAATGTTTCCAGAAGGAATGTTGACGTCAATGCCAGTAAAACTATTTGATGGCTGAGTTCCAGAAACGTTACGAGAAGTGGGTGCGCTGGTATCAGGACGATTGTTGGAAGGTTTGCCATAGTTTAGTTCGGGAGAAGTATTGTAGTTTTGGTCTATAGCTGAAGGCTTGTCTTTACCTGCAAGTGTGGCACCGGCAGCTGCACCAGCGACACCGCCAGCAATAGCCGAGTTTTTAGTACTGTGGGAATCAGAATAAGAAGGATCAGTTGAAGTGCCAGTCTTAATGTCATTTGCTCCAGTAGTGGAAAGTGAGCTTTCGTCAGGGGAAGAGGTAGTAAAGTTGGGAGGTTTGTACTTTGCTTCATGATAACTAGGAGAAACAAACTTAGGATCTGGAATGATGGGTTTTTGGTGGCTAGAAGTAGATGATTCTGGAATTCTGGAGTCTCTGTTGTCAATTGGAGCCTGATTGAGCGAAGAATGCTTTTGTAAGTTTGGATCAGGACCAGTTGTATGTGACTTATTAACCTCAGAGCCAGTTGCACGAATGGGTTGGGTAGATTCAGAAATCGATCCAGATTTAGAAGATCCTCTAAACTCAGGACCAGTAGCAGAGATTGAATGGTCAGATTCAGGGGTAGATCCATAAGCTTGGCCTGTAGCAGGCGAAGAGCTATAGTTTCCTATAGGAACAGATTCAGAATTCTGTGTATTAGCAGGTGCAGAGCGATATTTGACTTCAGACGAATGAGACTTGAACACAGGGCCAGTGGCAGATATAGAATGTTCACCCTCTGGACCAGAAATAGATGACTTTTGATATTCAGGACCTCTCATAGAAGATGAAGGAGTGTCGTAACTAGTAGCAGTGTGTTCAGTTGATGACGTTCCATAATCGCGAGGCTCACTTTGTCTTGAAGGCTGGTCCAGCTCCGCTTCATGTTTGTCCACGCCACCAATGAAGGGGATGCTTGAAGCAATAGTGGTCATACCACCAGCAATTGCCGCTCCAATACCAGGTCCACTTGATTGTTCATATGTGTTTGCATCGGAGGTGCCGTAATTAGATTCAGTGTGCTTTGATGACGGGGTGTCATAGTGTTGAGCCTCAGTCTGTCGTGAAGGTTGCTCCAGTTCCGCATCATGTTTGTCTACTTCTCCAATAAAAGGGATGCTCGAAGCAATGCTTGTCATACCGCCAACAATTGCCGCTCCAATACCAGGTCCACTAGATTGATCGGGTGTGTTTGCATCAGAGGTATCATGAGTAGGTCTTTCGTAAGAAGATTGGTAGTTAGGCTCAGGGGCTGAAACAGTATGCTCATCGTATTTAGATACATCAGGAGAAAGAGAATTCGAACCTTGGGCAGTATGCTTTGATGACAGAGTATCAGCCTTATACTGAGGAGAGTCGTAGTTGGGGAATGAACGTGCATAATCAGAACCTTCGGGCTTTCCTGGCGATGAATTGTAGTGGCTATCAGTTTCAGGCATACTCTGACTTCCAACATAAGGAAGGCTAGCAGCTACACCAGCAATACTTCCAGCAATAGTGCTAGTCAACCCTTGGTCATTAGACTCACCTACTGAAGCTTTTTCATTAGGTCGTGAGTGATTAGCAGAAGGAGAATCATATTCAGGTGGGTTAGCAACCCGATTTCCAGAATCAGAGGAATTATAGGTACCTGCTTGATGAGGAGGTTGATACCGAGGAGAGTCAATAGAAGGCGACTTGAAACTGGGATCTCTCACAGTTGGAGTGGTATTCGAATGATTTCCTGACAAACCAGCTGAAGTTCTGGGCTCGCGAGAGTGCGGTTCAGATTCATAGGGTGTATTATCAAAATTAGGGCTGGAAGAAGTCTCATATTGATAACTGGCACTGTGAGATTCATGGTGAGAAGACTCTTTGTAATTAGAGTGGCCGACTCTATCAGAGGGGTAATCAGTACGGTCCTCGGATTTTTCCTTATCCCCAATAAATGGAATACTAGAAGCTACGCTTGCAACACCTCCTGCAATCTTAGCTGCAATGCCAGGAGAGTTGTCTGATTGTTCGTAGTCATTAGGCAATCTAGAACTTGTTTTTTCAGATGGCACGCCAGCCGTAGTTCTTTCAAAAGCTCCAGGGTTACCTGTAGAAGCTTTATTGTACTCATTGTATGACAACTCATTTGAACCAGAGTCAGGACCAGACAGCTTTCGCTTTTTGAATTCAGAACTGCCCACAGAGTGTAGACCAGGGTCATATGAAGCTTGTGAAGAATTGTAGTTAGAGCCTTCATTCGACAAATAACCGGTCTTAACTGAATGTGTAGCAATCTTGGAATGAGTCTCGTTAGATCCAGGTCTGTTGTAGTCAGGACCAGACATCGTAGGTTTTGAAAAGTTGGTTCCAACGTCATGTTTCTTGAAAGGAGTCTCAATATTAGTTCTCTCAGCTCCAGCATTTACAGAAGGCTGACTGTGCTCAGTTTCAGACTTATCTTTGTTACTCACAAAAGGCATGGCAGCAGCAATTGAGCCCAGACCACCCGCAATAGCAGCAGTAACTCCTGTTGACGATTCATTATTGTCATTGAAAGATCTGCGGTTGTCAGGAGTATCATATGAATCATATTTTAATCCGGTACTAGACAAGTTAGCATCAAAGCGTGGAGACAGTTGATTCGTCTCAGCAGAGTGAGATTTGAAATCTGGGCCCGTTGCAGAAATTGAATGATCATATTGGGGACCTCCATAAGATTGTGGAGTAGCATATGTATCTCTAACAGAACCAGAAGGCTTAGTGAATTCTGGGCCCGTTGCAGAGATAGAATGATCAGATTCTGGACCCAAACCAGTAGTTTTCCTGCTTTCTGAATTATCTGAAGGTAGCCCTGAGTTAGCGTAACCCGGTGCTTGACGATCAACAGAAGCTGTATTTCTAGAAGTATAATCACGTTCAGGAGTGATATCATGCTTTGCAAAAGTTTGCTTTTCAGGCTCAGTGTTGTCATTGCTACCAATAAAAGGAATACTAGCGGCTACATTTCCCACTCCACCAGCAATAGCATCAATGATACCAGTTCCGCTCGATTTTCCTGAGTCATCAACTTTAGTAGTATTCTGAATTTCATTAGTTCTAGAAATAGGTGAAGTCTGGGTGGTATTTTCAGGATGGTGATGGCCATGTGAAGGGCTCTTGAACTCTGGTCCAGTGCTAGCTATTGAATGGTCGCGAACAGGGCCGCCTGAAATGTTTTTTGTTTCAGAAATGTTTGTAGATGGTTTCTTGAACTCTGGTCCTGTAGCAGAGATTGAGTGGTCATCAATAGTACCAGAAATGCCGGAGTTTTTCAAAGTGGTCTCATTGTCAGTGTAACGTTCTCCATCCTTGCTAGAGGATTGATATTCTGACGATTCAACATTCTTGGATAATTTATAGTCAGAAGTTGGAACGCTTGGGCCTGAAATATTTGCCTTATCGGAGGACGTTGGATATTCAGCACTTTCATAGTGTTGTTGGTTTCTGTGGGAAACTGAATGAGTGTCAACCCTGGAAGGAGATTTGTCGTATCCCAAAGCATGTTCTCTACTCACGTACTCAGGAGCTGATGAAGTTTTGAGATCATCTTCAGGTTTATCATTACCACCCACAAAAGGAATACTGGCAGCAATGCCACCCAAACCTCCTGCAATAGCATTCTTAACGCCGGACAAGGTGTCTGAGGTTTTGCTTGGTTCTGATGAGGAATAGTTGGCAGTGGAATCAGGGGCTGCTGCAGAAGATTCAATAGAAGGAGACTGGAAATCAGGTCCAACAACTTTGGGTTTCTGCAGTTCAGATTGATGTTGATGCCCAGAAACGTTTCTACCTTCAAAGCCACTGCCAGTGGCAGGTTTCTCGTATCCTATAGTTGAAGGCTTCTCGAATCCGGTTGAAGGTGTTTCAATATTGGAGCGAGTAGAGTCAGAAGGTGGAACTTGTGAGCCAGTGCCTTGGTAAGTAGCAATAGGTTTGTCATATCTAGAATCATCCACAATAGCAGAAGGAACTTTGGTGACGGGGTTCTGATGATTTTTCGAAGCTTCATAACTAGGCCCACTGGTTTTTTCAGAGCGATCCGAGCGACTTGAAACACCTAGCTTAGGTGATTGAGTTTCATAGCCAGCTTCGTGTTTGTCCTTATTATCACTTGTCAGACCAACACCAGCAGCAATTCCTGCAACAGCACCTTTCAAACCTCCAGAACTCTTAGGTTTTTCCTCCTTACGACTAGGCTTAACTTCAGTGTGTCCAGTTCTCGAAACAGAACTTTCTTCAGCATGTCTAGAACTTGTGTTCGATGGAGTTCTCTTGTGCGATTTAAACTCAGGACCTGTGACAGCAATATCATTTGAACGAACGGTTGGTTCATGTCCATGAACTTTCGCCTTTTTGTCAGCGACTGCAGCTGCAGCGGCGGCTGCCAACTTAGGATCCTTAGCCCGAGTATCTGCCTCCAAACTGTTTCTGTTCAGAATTTCAGTATCTGAAGGAACTCTGGGTTTGGGAGTAGATATGTACGATTTACCAATCGATTTCTGGCGAGATTGAGTTTGAGGAGAGGATTTAGTATTGCGTGTGGGTGAAGTAGCTGACGCGGAACCTGACCGAGTGTGCTTTTTGGGTCCTTCAGATGAGGTAGTGGCAGGTCTCTCCTTAACAACCGGAACAGTTTCACGAACTTTAGCCGGTTTCAAACGGTCAGTTTCATTATCTAGTCAATTGGTTAGCATTATTAGTCAAAAGGGGAATTGTTGGAAAAAACTTACTGTTATGAGAGTCAGTGAAATCGGCATGATTTTTTGTAGGTTCAATATGAGAATGGCCCTTATCATGAGCATGCTTCGTAGTAGCAGCTTGCGTTGGCTCTTTATCGCTTCCCAAAGTAGAAGCAACAGCCCCTGCAACAGCACCAACTACTGGGATAGAACTAAGAACAGACTTATTTTCTTTGGGAGAACCTTCGTGTGCAGAGACTGGTTGAGTAGTACTATTAACTCTATCGTTACCATGAGACTTTGATTTATTGACAATGGGCTCTTTGGAAACCGAGACAGGTTCGTCGATTTTGGCAGAAGTCGGTCCAGATCTGTATCCACCCTCAACGTTAGAAGTCGTTGGGAGTTTGGAGCTGTGTTCAGGTTGGCTAGTTCCTGATCTGTCAACGACAGGCTCTCTAGAAACGGGCACAGGTTCGTCAATTCTAGCAGAAGTAGGTCCAGATCTGTATCCACCCTCAACATTAAAAGGTGCAGAAAACTTGGTGTTGGGTTCAGGTTCATAAGATCCTACGTTAGCTTTTAAAGGATGTGTGTTGCCGGTTGAAGAATTGGCATCAACAATAGCACTGGGCACGTATACAGCTGCAGACGGAGAACTCTTAGAACCCTTTTGAGTGGTGGGAACAGACCTTGAAGCGTGAGACGGCTCATTCGAAGTTGGTCCAAATGCGTCTTTCTCTTTAGAAGCAGAGGATGATGGCGTATTGGAATAGACATCTGTTTGGGGTCTAGAGGGGTAGTTTGATTGGGGTTGGGGAGTACGAGGTTCAGAAGGCAAGCTAGATCCTGCGGTGGCTCCTGCAATGACTACCGCTTCTCTGTGATTTCCATGAGTGGGCGTAGATTCATAATGGCCGGGAACAGAAGCGGCTGCTGATTTTTCAGTAGGAACTCCAGTAACACCAGCCTGAGGTAAAGTGTTCGGATTTACTGTTCCCCTTTCTTTAGGTCTAGACTCCAAATTACTACTTGCTGTGTGATTAGGGGCAGCTAGAAGAAAGAAAAAAAACCCCCCGTTAGCAAAAGATTAAACAATTATCAATAAAGTACTTACTTCTACCAGTGTTCGAATCTGAGTTCTTTTTGTTATCAAATCCGGCAACACCGCGAGTATCTTGGCAAACATGTGAAAGATCTGGCGATTCTTTAGCAGGGATTCCAACAATTCCAGTTTGAGATGGGCCTGTTGGGTTCACCGCGCCTTTCTTTTCGTCAGATTTAGATTGACTAGATGAAGGCTTTTCATCGGTCTTATTAGAGCTATGCTTGACTAAATTCAGATAAATCAGTTAGTAAAACACATTTCTGCAATTCTTGCTAGAACTTACTTGTCTCGGAATTTGAATCTGATCTTCTACTATCGTTGGTATGAGAAACACCGTGAGTCAAATTTTCGGATGGTTTTTCGCCAGCGTGCTGTTCTTTCTTTGAGGCCAAAATCTGAACCTGGTCAGGAGTATACCCTCTGTAGGTGGTACCAATTGGATTAACAATAATGTCAGGCAAGTTCGAGACGTTATAGTTATCAGCTTCCAAATTGAAGTTGATAGTCTCAGTACCGCCAAAATACTTGTAGTACAAAGCAGACGCGGTAGCAGCAATTGAAGCAGCCAAACCACTGTCATACTCTTCAAGTTCATCGTCAGCAGGTGGCTTGAAGTTCGAAACAGAGTTACTACCAGCAGCAGCAGCAGTATCTTGAGATTTAGCTGGAGCGGACGAAGAAACAGGTGCGGCTGTAGGGCCAGCGTTAGATCTGGAAGAAATAGCAGGGTTTTGTGGGGTGGTAGGGTTTGGGGAAGATGAGTCTTGTTTGACAGGAATTGCACCTGCATTAGCAGGTTCTCGAGATTGTTGCTTGGGAACAGTAGCGCCAGTTTCAGAAGTTTTAATTTTTTGAGATTTCTGGGGAACTGTTCCAGTTGTTTTTTGAGGAGTTTTTGACACAGGTGTAGTTTCAGATGCTGGAGCATGCTTAGACTCAGTCTTGGGAACTGAACCAGTCACTGGGACGGGGACAGGCTTTGTAGTAGAATCAGAAGGTGAAATAGGTTTGGATTGCTGCTGTTCGACATCCTCTGAACCTCTGGAAGGCATCTTGGTAAGTTCATCGGGTAAAGGGTACTCTTCCTGGTCATCGTCATCTGAACCCCCCTTAAGTTTGTTTTTGATTTTTGTTGCGATAGAAGACTTTTCTTTCTGGTGCTCTGCTGCAATGTTGTTTACATCGACGTTACCGGCCTTGTAAGCATCTTCAATTGCTTTCTGCTCAATGGGATGACGTCCTGTGGGAGTATTGTACAAGCCAGTTTCGCTATCATATTCTGTATCGTTTAAACTACTCAGTCCCGCTTCAGCATGTTCCTCCAAATTAGACTTTTCAGGCTGTTGTTGGGCGGTTGCAGGCGTAGACGTGTTTTTAGTATTGTCAAGTGAAACGGAATTTTTATTATTTTTTTGAGAAGTTGAGTCTGCTGTAGAGTTTACTGCTGAACTGTCTCTGGGCTGAGCTCTTGAAGAGCGCTTGGAAGGTGCAGAAGATTGTGAGACTGAAGGATTAATTGCAGCTCCGGAGTTTGCACTAGTGGCTGAAGTTTTGGTCTGAAGATCGGATGAAGCGGTAGGTTGTTTCATTTTGGATGGTTGACCATCTACAGAAGACTTTGGTTTTGAACCATCTTGAGAATAAGAAGAGTGGGAATTTTTATCATTGGAAAGAGAGTCTTTGGATTTGCTAGACTTTTCCTTCTTTTCGGACTTGTCCCTGCCAGTTAACTTTGAGAAGAGACCGGCCATGATGAACAATAATTAGAAAATTAGGCTTGAGAAGTGTTTAGGAATTAGGATTACCAGTAAAAATAATATTTGATCGGTTTTACTTTGATACTTTGTGAGTTTGAAGAGACAATAAATTAAGAAAGAAGAAGGAAAAAAGAGATGACGAGAGATTAAAGTAGAAAGAAAGAATAAGAGGGTGCAAAAGAGAAAGTCTCTGAATAAAACAGATGATGAAATACAAGTGAATTTTGTAAAACATCAGTTGAAAGGATTCCGTGGTGAAATTTGAATTTGTTAGCCTAACTCAATTGCAAGACATTGGCATTTTGGACTCAGAACCAGGTGCGGAATGAATGCTGTTGAAGCCATTGCGTAGAACCTTCATGTTTGGCGCAACACGGTCGCACAAACTTTCTTTTTCACTACTCCTGAGAGGTCAAACTCTTTTTTTTCTCTTGTTTATTCGTTTCTGTGTGGTCTGGTAGTTATTGTCTCAATGAAAATCGGGCATCGCTTCTGTGGAATTAGCTTAATCGTCTCATTAGATCAGTTTTGTAGCGCAGCTAGTATAAAGATCGCACATCCTACGTACTGTACTTGGGTGAAATCGAGCTATAACTTTATGACATGAATGTGGATGTCAAATCACGCGAATTTTCAAGCATTGTATTTGAAATTAGGTGTGGAATTTCACAAACCACACCGGTAAGAGCTGTCCTAGACGAGTGTCTTAGGTTTTTATTGTTTTGGCAGGTAATAATAATTGGCATTAAAATAGCATGCCGTAATCTGTTCGATGTATTGATTCGGCATGTAACGACTCAAGCCAATACCAAAATTGTGACTTTGTAACACAAAGAATTACAGAAATGCAGTCATCAGATAAACTATAATATTGTCAACGTTCACCATATTGTGAATCTTATGATAGTAGTGGCTTTGCTCATTGATCTCTATACGGCTTGAAACCTTGAGTATATCAGATGACAATGTTATCCGAAGCTGATCAATTTTGACGCATGTTTCTGAAAAAACCAAACTCAACGCCAGATGAAAATGAAAATTCAGCACAGAAAATTAGGTTTGTATATCTCTCGCAACTTTTCCTTTTCTGGTCATCCTTAGTAGAAAATTAGCAGTTTGACTGGACTGTGATGGAGCCCGTTTGCACACTGAAATCTGTGATTATCTATCTATAAAGTTTCATTCTTTTAGGGTTTCACGACAGGCGCGCGCGCGGTGCCTTGATTTAAAGAAAGTTTAAAGTAAGAACAATTGAAATTGTGCAAGATTGTCTCGCCGCAGTTCAATAATGAAGTATCTCGGTCTGCTTAAGTAGTCCAACAATAGAAATAGAAAAACGATGAAAGAAAAAATCTATGATGGTTGGACCTCTTAAGATGTGGAAATAAACTGCTGGGTTGTGTATACAAATGTCAGGCGGATAAGTATGGCGTTTACGCTCCAAGTTGATCGCCGCTCACATACAATAGATTTGCTTTGCTTTGTTAACTCCAGTTTCCATTTCAAGCAGCATCTTTTTTCTATTATTTTGGTTTAATGGAAGGTTTCTACCAAATCGAATATTCTGTATGAAACTTCAGCTGTTTTCAAAGTTACAGGTAAGGTTTCTAGATCAAGATAAAATTTACTAAGACGTGATCTTGAAGACTACAGTAGTTAGTCCATATTCAACCTCCAAACAATACAAAATATTCAACAGAGAAAAATCTGGTCACATTTTATTTGTACTTTGAGTCCTAACCTAGTACTTTACGGGCATGTCTTTCCACTAATAGTCTAAACATCGTGCTCTGTTTACAAACCTTGACAACTGTTGCCAATACTCGTTTAAGATGTCAGATAAGTTAGAGATAGCAGCATTACATTTGCTCAAATGAGCCCGTGTTAGGAATAAACTTGAGAAAATATAAGGACAACTGGTACTCTATGAATATGATAGCTAGTGCAGTATAGTACGAAAACCCTTTTATATCAGGTTGCTGATTCATGTAAGTTAAAAGCTTTTTGGCTTTGATCAGTTTATTTCAAGTCACAGTGTATTCTCAATTTTTACCAAATTTGATGGCTATAGCATGATACGAAGTATGTCAACTTAGAAGTATATATTAAACAAAATAGACCAAAGTGTAGCTAAATTGTTGAGCTTTTGAGCAGAAAAGTCCTTTTTAGCTCTTTGGAGCTAGTTTATTGAATTTTATTCAAGTATCGATATTTCAATCATTTTCATGTTTCAGTTGCGATGGTTCAATTCAGATAAATCCAAATCTGGTAAGTATTCATATTAACACTACTTAATATTAGCGTGCATAATAGCTAGATTTCTCTATCGAGAAACATTTTGAATTGTTCACTTTATTTTTCACTAATTCATCATGAAGAGAAGTAAACCATGTTTAACAAGACTCTATATAAACTTATCTCTGCAAACTTTCCAATAGTTGATACGTTGAAGCTTTCAATATTCCATAAAGTAAAAGCCAACCTATGGTAGCTTAAACCTGCGTAGAGACTCAATCCCCATCTTTTTAAGACATACACAGGGTTAGGCCTCTATATACTGTAGTAACTGTACTCAACTGCTAAAAGACAATACTGACGAATATTGTAGTTATTCAGCGCAAACAGCATCTACTCTCACAGGAAAAAAACCTCCTCCTCCCTTTCCTTCTCTCGCAAACCATGCAACCTTCAACAATTCTCCGCACAATGACAAAACTAAGAGTCGGCTACGTCCCTGAACACTTTTCCACACCTCTGTTCTTTGCCCAAAAGCAAGGATACTACAAAAAGGCCGGCTTAGAAATCGACTTTGTCCCTTTCCCTTCCGGGTCAGGACACTTGATTCAGAGTTTGAATGAAAAGTCAATTGGTAAGTTGGTGAGATGCTTATGAAGGATTTTCTTGTTACTTCTTTTCTGACAATTGGAGATTTTTGCTGACTTTTGCTGTGAATAGATGTCGCTATTGGATTGACCGAAGCTTTTATTTCTGGAATTGGTAAAGGTGCTACTTGGTACAAACTAATCGGAACCTATGTGCAATCACCTCTCTGTAAGTATCTCCTACAACCAGGCCGACCTTTGCCATTTTCACTTTTACACAACTAACAATGACCATCAGGCTGGGCAATTAGTACCGGAGCGTCCCGAACCACCCCTGCATCCGAATCTGATCTCGAAGGAGCAACCATTGGTATCAGCCGAATTGGCAGCGGTTCCTACGTGATGCCCTTCGTTCTAGCCACCCAAAAAGGCTGGACCAAGCCGTTCAATTTCGAGATTCAAAACACGTTTGCCACGCTCCGTCAGGGTGTCAACCACGCCGACGGAGTCAACCCCACCGACGCTTTCATGTGGGAAGTCTTCACTACCAAAAAGTATTACGACAGTGGCGAAATTAAGAAAATCGGCCTGATTTATACGCCTTGGCCATCGTGGGTTATTACGGCGGAGACTACGGTTGTGGAGGAAAAGAAGCACGAGTTGGAGAAGTTCTTGGGAGCTGTGCAGGAGGGAATTGAGTACTTCAAGGAGCACCAGGACGAAGCGGTCGGGTATATTGCGGAGAACTTGGACTACTCGAAGGAGGATGCAAGAGCATGGCTGAAGACTGTGACTTTTGTCGAGGATACAAAGAAGGTAGACAAGGAGGTTGTCACTAAGTGTATTACGATTTTGAAATCAGCAGGCGTTTTAGATGAAACTGCTGAAGGAAAGGAGTATGTTGTTGATACCACTGCTAGCAATTAGAGAATACAACATCTGTATTTGTAAATATCTATAAAAATGGCATATTTACTCTATTATAAATCGATACATGATTCAGTACCGATGCCTATGAGAAAGAAGAGAAAACTAATCAGTTAGTACACATGAAAATATCAGACAAAATCAAGTAAAACGACAAAGAGTATCAAAGATATCTTCCTGATTGCTGTTGGAAACAAACAAGACAAAAACAGTAATTCAGTTTATAAAACAATTCTTCTCATGATTTAAAAATATATTATATCGAAGAGCTGGGTTTAATAGCGTGAGTCCCGAAAGACTCTAATTCATCATAAAATATCGTTGTTTTTTGTTCTTGTTTTTCTTTCTTCCAGAAAAGATATCTTTAAGAAAGAGTTTGAAAATGGGAATGGTTGACTTACAATTGAAGATGTCGGTTGCTGAAAAAGAAGAAGAAGAAGAAGGGAAGGAATTGTTTTGAAAGGGTCGGTGAAAAACTTTTTTTCTCTCGTGGATTTGAGAGTTGAAGGTTGAGCCCCAGCCCTAGCTAAAAATAGTACTTACGCTCTATCTATGGATATAACTTATGTTAAAATACCTGTGGCCTAACATTAAAGTATTAAGTAGCAACGTTAGAAACAATAACAGTTGTCGTTCAATGTTCACAAACATGCGTGATGAAGAATCCAGGCAGATGGATTCATGTTATTTGAAATTTTGAACAGAAAAGTTTGCCGAAACGTTTGGCATCAGCGTATAGTTTTTATTCAGCTATAACGCAGTTTGATTTTGCCAATTGATAATTGTAAATAGAACTAAAAATGTTGCAACATCTAAGATTACTGTGTAGTTCTTAGGCGATGGTGACAGACCACATAGATGTATTTTAACATCATTGACAATTGGTTGCACTGGCTGTTCATTAAAAGAAAGAGGAAAGTTTTATCTATAGAATTGAGCTTGTCTATTCTTACCATGCCCTATTTTACTAATTTGTGTTGACCATAGCTGAATAAACGAATATATATATTTTGAATATTTAGTCTAACAGGACACTCTCTTACACTGTAGTAATGGAGTAGCACAGAAACTAGTCACAGCTTTGGATTTTACAGTTCTATCCCAATACTTTTTCTTTTAGCAACACAAGTAGTCAAGTATACATATCTGACAGACAGACCGATTGGCAAACAGCATCTTTATACACCGCCATCTACATCAACCCCTAACGTTAGCGTTTTGTCTTTCACGAAAATGGTTTTCAGCGGCTACTCTTTTACTAAACGAAAATATAAAACACACCTTTGCCATAGATCTATGATTCGCTAATCCTGTGAGTTTGGCTAGCTCCGAAACAACGATAGCCAGAACTTATTTTTAAAGAATCAGGATTCCCATCTGTTATTAATACAAAGTATTTTGAATATTGACTTAGTAAAACAGAATATCTATGTTAATGGTAAATATCTGCTAGGTTCGGGATCTGGTCGACTGCACTTATTGGGTCTGCGAAGCTTACTGTATAGAATTGAATGAAATGGAACCGGAATTTATGGAGTTTGCAGGCATTACAACGATAAAAATGAAACCACATGGTCAAAAACTTGATCAATATAAACGCTAGTATTATCAGTGTTGTGTATAAGCATTTGGACTCTTTCTGCCATCTAGTTTATGTCAGTTTTTGAAAGTCCATTACAAGTGATAGGGACAATATATATTTAAACCATCTGTAAGAATCGTGGGTTTCACAAGTTGTTGTTTTTCCCCTTTTTTGTTTTAAAGTTTTGAGCAGTATCGCACAATAAGTCCATGCAACTATCAAATACGCCTTCCCTATGGGCTTGATTAATCTAGCCTGAACTAAAAGAACCTAGGACAATAGCTATACAATCTTGAACAGTATGTTGGAACGTTTATGGAGTGTACACCATCTCAAAAGCACTCGTATAGATATTAGTAGATTTTATAATATTATAACAAAAATTTGAATTATCGATCGTACATACTGTACGTTTTATAATAGCTCTATCGTGATTTTTTCTGAAGACACTTTTTGGATATGATAATTGTCAAGATATTAATTTCGGTTAGGACAATAAATCAGCTTGTACTGTAATACAGTACGCATTACCACAGGTGTAAGGACCACCCTGTTCGTTATAACCGGGTCTCGAACTTATCCCCGATCGCACAACCATACGGCACACTGTAAAAGTCCTCCATCCACCGCTTCCCTTTTCTCTTCCATCCCCAAGAAAAGTCAATCTATTCTCCATCAAGTACTGAACGTGTACACACATACACGTAAATTTACAACGAGAATATTTGACTGGATCTCAAAATAAAATTGTACTGATTTTCCACCAGGGTTGTTCTTGACAACTGATTACAAGGCTAGGCCTAATAGGGACTTAGTCTGATTTTGATTTCTGGTTCTTTGTTTGTGGATGGGTCAGGTTGGCAGGGTTTGCTAACATAAATGGATATCAATAAGCGTTCTGGTTTGGAGTGGTGTTTTTTTTTAGAATGAGTGGTTGACTTAAGTTTTGACGTTGACGTTCTACGTGTAGTTGGAGGATGGCATGTGTAAACGAATACATCTGGTATCGACAGATTGGTGTGGTTGGTTGAGTACTGGTAGATGGAAACTTTGCTACGGGGTCAGAGGAGTGGGTTGTCGAGTTCAAGGTACGGTTCACATAGGTCCATCTATACTAGTCCAGTATACATGCGTGTATCTGTCGATATTTTTAGATGTGCACTAGTAAAGCTATGATACTAGAATCTACGTTCACACAGCCATATATACATGTATAGCCTCCGACAATGACAACTTGTCAAGATCCGATCAGCACTTGTTTTTCAAAAAAAATTACGGTAACAGATTGTAGAGATTAACAGTTTCCTTCAAGATCTCCTCGGATCTAACCTCTTTTGTATCTAATCAACCACATGGGGTGACTAGCCACTAAAGCACCCACCCTCAAACTAGGATCTCCTCCCTAAGATCCTCAAGCTAACGATTCAAAACAAAAAGGGGGTGGTGAGGGTCGGAAACTTAAAAAACTCACTTCTGTTTATATACGCGCTGTCTGGGGGTTTTTAGTTCTATGGTCCGGAACGATGCGTGTCAAACGTATCGGTTTGTAGATTCCATAGTTTCTACGGTCTACGCGTGAATAAACAAAGAAATATTGGGTTTAAAATTTACATAGTGTGGTGTTATCTGCTAGATGCTAGATGGCGTGTGAGAATTATCGTATGCCCACTCTGATGCTACAGACTCTGATCTCATCTAAGCCGTAACTTACTCGAATTAACCGTCAGTGAGCTCATAAGCTCATAAGAGCGTTCAAGCACTAATTGTTTTTAGACCGACACGACACTGCTCAGGACTGTTATGAGATTGTCGATAACCTTATTGATTCGAGGCATCGTCATCATGGTTTAATGGTTTGGAATTTGATGAAAGACAGAAACGGAAATTAATTGGTTTTGTTTTAACGATTGACGAGTATACATCCCAAGTATTACCGGTATTCGCTTATATACCAGCAACAACTACTAAAACCGTCCATCTACGGGCGCATACCGATATATACTCTTACTGTACAGTGCATTTACCAACACAAACGGTAAACAAGATCGTAAGTATGTATGTCGTTACAAGACGTACCTGGCACCCATAGTACACTATACATACCAACCTAAATAATCCACCGAGATCCCGTTCACGAAGAACGAAACGGAACAGTCATCTGTAGAGCCCATTCACCAATGTTCTTTGCCGTATCAGAGATAAGTGAAGCTTATGAGCCGCGAAAAGGAGATCGCGGCGACCAAATAAAATCTAAACCTCATGGCTCGAAGCGTATATTTCATCGGGTGTTTTGAATTATTCGCACTTGGAAAACCCTCTAGAACGTTCCGTTTCGGAAAAAGATTTTGTTGAGAGTCGAAACATAAAACTCCTTAGTAGCAATGCATTAGCATTGGAGTACACAATATTGAATATTCCAATTATAAGGTTCGCGATAGAATGGACTATGATCTCATATATACCTACCGTACAGTGCTAGTTCATCAACCAACCAACTAACTCAATTCACAGAACGTATTGTACAATGTTAATACGTAAGTTATATCAAGACGTTTCCGAAGCTTCAAACAAACTGCAAGCCCAGCTGTAAGGGAGCAATTTTATGTTACTCATTTTGGCTGGCCTATAACTCCGTAAGCTCAATAATGACGTCGTAAAAACGTTTTAATCAAAGGCTAAGTTTATTGCGTGAACTTACTCTCCGAGTCAGTCCGAGCGTACGGTAATTACTAATTAGAGTTAGAATTTGGTTATTTCCCCAGAATTGTGTCAAAAGTCTCTCAAAAACTCAAAACAAACGCGGAACTAGGCTTTGTCACTTTGTTTCCCCAGGGATTCAAGAAGACTAGAAATTGTGTGATGCGATCAACGTGAGAAAAGTATGAAGGTGTTGAGCAAGTATGGTATGTATTTATTTTGGCGACGTTGATATAGATATTAAGATGAGCTGTTCCAAGTCAAAAAAAAGCTATAACACAGCTTGTTATTTGGTTCCTTCTAATTTATGCGTCTACTATGCTCACAAATCTCGGAAATTTTTAGTTACCCGAGTAGTAAGTATTTTCCTGTGATATTGAAAGAATTGCAGAATAGTCAATTAGCTCGTTGACCAACCTCGTTTTAGCTGGAAACATCCACAACTGCTTGATCCAGCAAACCCCCATCAATTACCAATCGCAATTGTGTCGTCGAATCGAAGCGCTTTATTAACACCCAACTATTGCATCAGGAGAACTCCGAACGTGTGCCGACGCGGTGCTTAAATGCAAGCTGTTTTTTTTGGCATTTCTTTGGTCCGTGAACAAATACCAGCGTTTTATTGCTTTCCATGTAGAGATATCCTCATAGTAAACTGTAGTAAACTAGCCCGGTGTGTTCCTGAGTACAATGAACACCGGTAATATCAAACCACGGTGTAACTGAGTTACCTATATATCACATGATCTCTCCATAGTTAAGCAGGGAGCACTGATAAAGTGTGGGCCAGCCATTAATTAAAGTGTCGGATTTAATTTTTTATTATGGAGAGAACCAAATCAGTGACTGATAAGATCTCCAGCTGTCCGAGCAAATCGTTCCTGCTAGAACAACCGCAAATGTCGTGGGCTTTGTGCCTGTAGTACAATAAGCAAGACACACACACACAGTAATTGCTATGGCCGATTCATAACCACTCTCTTATATAAATACCAGGTCACTTTCCTTCAATTAAAAATTCTCTCTCTTTCTTGAATTCTTTTTAATTTTTCTGTCATTCAGCTCGAGTAATAAATAAATAAATAATATTGTTATCATAATCGCTACGAGAAACCACATCAAACCAGATCAGTTTATCAATCCAAAACCATATACCCACAAAAATGACTCTAGAAGGCGTACAAGTGTTTGCTCCATTGGAAGACTCTACAAGCTATCCCTCCGGAACCACACCAAAAGACATCCTCACAACTAGCGCTTTAGAATTCCTAGTTGTTCTTCAACGTTCATTCAATGCCCGCAGGAAAGCTCTTTTAGCCACCCGCAAAACCCGCCAGAAAAAAATCGAAGCTGGTGAGCTGCCCTCTTTCCTAGAAGAAACCAAGCACATCAGAGATGACCCATCCTGGTTGGGGCCTACCCCCGGTCCAGGACTAATTGATCGAAGAGTCGAAATCACCGGTCCACCGGAAAGAAAAATGATTATTAATGCTTTGAACTCAGACGTTAGTACTTACATGAGTGATTTCGAGGACTCTTTGGCTCCCACCTGGGAAAATGTCATCTGGGGTCAAGTTAACCTTTTCGATGCTGTCAGAGGTAAAGCCGATTTCACCGCAAAAGAGACTGGAAAGGAATACAAGGTCAAAACTGCTGGTGAACGCACTAATGCTGTTCCCACCTTGATTGTCCGCCCAAGAGGTTGGCACATGGAGGAAAAGCACATTGTCGTTGACGGTGAACCCATGTCTGCTTCCATTTTTGATTTCGGTCTCTACTTTTTTCACAATGCCAAAGCACTGATTGAATCGGGCAAAGGTCCTTACTACTATCTTCCCAAGATGGAAGCTTACCAGGAGGCTCGCCTTTGGAACGATATTTTCAACGTTTCACAAGACTACCTTTCTATTCCTCGAGGCACCATCCGTGCTACCGTTCTCATCGAGACTCTCACTGGTGCCTTTGAAATGGAAGAAATCATTTTCGAACTCAGACAACATTCCGCTGGTTTGAACTGTGGACGATGGGACTACATTTTTTCCACAATCAAGAAGCTCAGAACTTTCGAAGACAAGGTTCTCCCCGACCGTGGTGATGTGACAATGACTGTCCACTTTATGGCCTCCTACGTCAAGCGTCTCATTCAAGTGTGCCATAAGCGTGGTGTTCACGCTATGGGTGGTATGGCTGCCCAGATTCCTATCAAGGGAGACGTTGCCGCCAACGATGCTGCAATGGAGCGTGTTCGTGCTGACAAGCTCCGTGAAGCTACCGCCGGCCACGACGGTACCTGGGTTGCTCATCCTGCACTTGCTTACATTGCCAACGACGTTTTTAACACCCACATGATTGCGCCCAACCAGATCTACTTCCGTCCCGAACTTGACATCGAAGGATACAAGCCCGTAGAAGGAGCCGATCTACTCAACACCAAAATCGAAGGAGGTAAAATCACCGAAGCCGGCATTAGAAAGAACATCTATATTGGACTTTCCTACATGGAAGCCTGGCTCCGTGGTTCAGGCTGTGTCCCCATCGATTCCCTCATGGAAGACGCTGCCACCGCCGAAGTCTCGCGTGCCCAGCTAAACTCCTGGGTTCTTCACGGTGTTTCCACCGCCGACACCAACACCAAGATCACGCCCGAGCTCACCAAGAAGATTCTTAAAGAAGAGACCGAGAAGCTAGTTGCCAAGGCCAAAGAAGGAAACAAGTTTGAACTTGCGGCCAAATACTTTGAGCCCGAAATTACGAATGAGAAGTTTTCGGATTTCTTGACTACGTTGTTGTATGATGAAATTGCGAGCCCGGGGAAGAACGAGGCTTTGGATTTGACTAGTTTGAAGGCTTAGGGTGTGTACTTATATATATGCGTATTTTCCTTTTCTTTATAAAGAAATTTTTATTATAGCTGATGAATGAAATGAATAAATGTTTTGATTTTGATGAGTATTTGTTTAGTCCTTGATGAATTATAAGAAAAATGGAGATATTGATAACTTTCGGAAGCGATATTCCAAAACCTAAGGTGTCTTTATAACGCACAAACCTCTGGATACGAGTGAAACATGCGCAACTAACAGCTTAATGAAGTAAAAATGCGTGGTATTAAATTAATTTATAAAATGCTAACATGAATATATTTGAGTGAAATAAGATTAAGTGTCGATAAAACTTGATTATCGACTGAAAGACAAACTGGTATACCTCAAATGGTAATATAATAGTGAATGATAGTGATATGAAGAATATTAAAAATAGAAAATGAGATAAGACTATTAGAGATGAATTTCAGAGTTTGTGATAGATGTGCATGTCGAGAATAAGTTATTGCTGACTCTGTATGATTGTAAAGAAAGAAAAGAAAAACGATAATGAAACAGGAGAAAAAAGTAAGTCATGAATATGACCACACAAACACCTAAACCAATTACTACCTCGATATAGATACATTGTAAAGCCCCCTATCCCACACCCAACCTATAAAGGCACCGGCACACTGGCCACCACATCTTCCACCACCATTTTCGGCGACCACAGTTCCACCCACTTCCCCACCAAGTGCACATCACCGCCATACGCCAAGCACGGTTCCCTTTTTTTATCCACAATATCGACCGCTCCCACAAACACGATTTTAGCCGCGAGCGCAATCACCGACGGCGTCGCAAATCCGACTCCCATAATCACGCACAGCGCCCGCACCACCGTCGCAAAGCTGCGTACGACGCGCGGGTGCACACCGGCACGAACTAGCCGGTGCGTGCGCAGGAATACCACTAGGTTCTGCATGTACACGCGGAGCTCCGGGATGATTGTGACGGGTGTGAGCGGTGGTACCGTGTGTAGGGTTTGAAGGTACATGCGGGGTAGTCGGGTGTGTAGGACTTTGAGGGTTGTCCCGGAGGGTTGTGTGAGAGGGACTTGGAAAAGAAGGTGGGTGCGGAGGGACGGGAGAAGATGGAAGGTGGGGTCAAGGATTATTACGCGGAGTGGGAAGGGCTTGGTGGTGGGGTCGGCGTGGAGAAGAGTGTCGAGGAGGTGGGCTTGGAAAGTGCGGGTGGTTGTGCTGAGGTTATGCAGAAGGAGAAGGCGAGGGTGTTGAGATATAACGCTGTGGAGGTGGGATATTGTAGTTGAGGATGTGCATTCGAGTGCTTGGACGTTGGAGAAACCTAAGATGTTGGAGCATATCTAAATGGCTTTTGTTAAACCTTTGAAAGTGTGCAAAGCATGAAAGATACAGTTACTTACCAGCTGGATTAGCTTCGATGTGTATGCTATGGCACTTGTTTGGAGGCCAATATTGGAATCAGTTATTAGTGCAAGCTGGATGAGTCTGAAGATCTCGTTGTCAAAGTCAAACCCAGAAAGCTGTTTCAGGCGATCGTATTCATCTTTATTGATTGATTCTAGGTTCATTAGAGAAGTTTGGATTGAGTTAGAGTCACAACAAATCAACTGGCTGATCAGTCATTAAATCTCTTGATCAATCAGCTATGAAATGTGATTTATGAAGTCATCCAATTCTGAATACATAATATCGAATAAAAACGTATTGATGAGTTTTAGTAATATGAACGATGCAAGATTAGAATAAGAACCCTTACCCATTACAAACTGTCCATAGCCAGCTTTTCACAATCAGGCACTCCAGTGTTTTTTGGGAGGAGCTGATTTGGATATTGGGACTTTTAATTTTATTCCAATTTTTATTTTTTTTCAATCTTCCTATCGCAGAAGCATACCATAACTACACTACATTACACATACAAAAATGGGCGCCCTACAACATAGTATACAAAAAAAGCAGCATCGTGAGCGATCGCAAGTCCAAGAACGGTCAAAGTATGGACTTCTCGAAAAGAAAAAGGACTACAAACTCCGATCCGCCAACTACCACCAGAAACAAGCCCAGCTCAAGCTCCTGAAGCGCAAGGCCGAATCGCGTAACCCGGATGAGTACTACACAGCCATGACCCGTACGCAGATCTCAGAAACCGGTGACAAAGTGGCTACCGGCACCTCGAGCATGAGCACCGAGGCGATAAAGCTTTTGAAAACCCAGGATTCAGGGTACGTTCGCACAGTACTTGCGCGGGAGCAGAAGGTCATTGAGCGTATGCAGCAGGGAATAGGTGCGGCGGCCAAGGGTAAGCACACGGTGTTTGTTGACTCTGCCGACGAGTTGAAAGGGTTTGATGCGGCGAAGCATTTTGACACCGACAAAAGCATGATTGCACGACGGGCGAATCGAGTAAGAAAAAGTCAGCTTGCGGATCTGGGGCAAATTGGTGAGATTGATGATGCTGTGAATAAGGAAAGACTGGAGAAGCTGGTGGAGCTGGAGCAAAGAATGGAGAGAGAAATGGAGCTGAGTAAAGTGAAATTGGAAATGGATCAGCAAAGGGAGTTGATGAAGAAAGGCGGCGGGGTCAGGAAAATTACGGACTCGGAAGGAAATGTGTCGTATAAATGGAGTAAACAAAGGAAGAGGTAGTTTGATTGATCATGGTATTGTTACAATTTGTTTATATTGCATTTGATTCGATGTTGATGGTATTTAAATTTTTTATAAATGAGATGAAAATAGTCTTTTGTTGCTCTGAAGATCTGGAAACATAGAGAAGGCGAGGATTTGATATATGATAGCTTTGTAATACGGCATATACAACATTCTGTTACAACTTTGAACCATTTTGCAAAATCCATTAATCTTTAACAAGATGTAAATCGGCAAACCCGATGTTTCAGGGTTTTTTCTCCTCAGTATATACTGTAATTATTCCAAATCCCATATCTTAAAGTTTAAAAATTTTGTCATTCTAACCCCAACCCTATGTCTGATCTCACTAACGATACTAAAAAATTTCACTAACACTCTACGACCAATCTTATCACCAAGAGCTTATATATCACACACAATGTTTGGACCATTCCGCGGCTCACGAACCACCTTCGGTGGACTTCTATGGTAAGTAGAAGCCAATGATACTACAGTTGCTCTGATTGCTTTTCTCTGCACCTTAACATAGTCATGTATCCTGGGTGTTTTTCCCCATCCTTCCAAATGTCTTCTAACAACCCGTCTTTTTTCTACACAGGAAGATCCCCGCAACAATGTCCCGGATGCAAAAGCAACGTCACAGAAAGCGTCTCAGAACCGTCGATTCAGTGATTGAAAACGTCAAGGCCGGTCTGATCGCCACAAACAACCCAACGGGCATGGTTGAAAAGGTCCTCAAAATGACGCCAAAGGAGTCGGAAATGAGCCCGAAAGATAAGTACTGGGTGTTTTCAAAGAAAAGTAGAGGGTTCAGAAAGTCTGCGCATAAGCAGCCTAAGTGGACTAGAATTACAAATAGAGTGCCGCCAGAACACTTTTAGGCAGTGTCGGGTGTCGCTGTGGATGAATGTGAGGAGTGTGATGCGAATGAGAAGGGGGATTTTGTATATATATTTACAAAGGAATTTGTTTTTACGGATATTTTTTTTTGTTCATGTTTCTTATTAGGTCTGGTTTGAAAGAAAGTGAGGATGACTGTGATCTGCTATTGTATTGAGAAATTTGGATCAGGCTTTATATTTCCAGGTGTGTTGGGGAATTTTCCAAAAATGTAGCATTTAAATGTAAGAAGAAAAAAACTTGTCGTGTGAGCAACATGTGTTCATGTTACGCTACTTAAACACGACTGGGTAACTTCTCGTATACATTGGATGAATTATCGAAAAGACTGGACTAGGTCAAGATTCCATTCTATTGACTACATGTGAGCCATCTGCCAGAGTGGGCCATGTGTCCAAGTTTCATGATTTGGATAAAATTACGTAGATCTGAAATGCAATGTATGAAGGGAACATCTCCCATGATATTATAAAGAAAATTGGACCTTGCCAGATTTGGTTCCATCAAGATGAGAGCTGGGTAAAGAGGCAAGCAGACGTAGTTGTAGCTACTTTGCGTCGACCATTCGATCATTGTTGTAAACGCAACCTGTATACAAAGTCTCACTAACCACCTCTAGCCCATCACAGTCTGTCCCAAATATATTTCGACACAAAATACATTCCATTCCCGTCCTTAACATCAATACTATACACCTCGCCATCCGCCCCTGTCACCAACACCTTCCTTCTCCCTTCACCAAACTTCACGCCCAGCCCTCTATACACCTTCAACTTCAGCAAGTCCACCTCGTCAACATCCGACGTGGTGACGTCGAGCACGTCGGTGCGCCGCGCGTCTTCAAGTTCGCGTGTGACGCGCTCGCGCACTGCTCGTAGACCGTCAAGCCGTGCTTCGCACCCGGCGAGCTCGCGGCCGAGCTCGACTCGCTGAGCGTCAAGGTTGCACATTTCGTCGGTGTGGGCTAGTTTTTCTTCAGCGCTGATGCGTGATTCGCGCGCGGTGGTGGATTTTAGGACATCGAGCTGGCGGCGTAGATCTAGATTGGTGTTAGATTTATAATTTGAAAACATATCATAAATAAGTGCAAAGGTACAGATAAACAGAGAAGCTATTTGGAAAAAAGATGAAATGGTACTTACCATCTAATTGATGTTGTGCTTCTTTGAGATGCCGCGTTCGAAGCGAGGTGAGTTGTGAAAGTGTATCAGTAAGAAGATCGATTGAATGCGCATCGCTCTCAAGGTCAAAACTTTGACGCGTCGACTTAAGCAAGTCTGCAAAAGCAGTTGTATCATGTTCCGTTGTTTCGCTCATTGTGTTCCCAATACAAGTGAATGTGTTTATATGCTGTTTGATGAGTATCTTTGCCAGAATTATTTGTTTGTGTTTTGTTATATTGTCGGTGTTTCGGTGGTTTAAATCAGGGTAACTTAACGGTTGGTTCTGTAGTATGGAAAATGGAAAATTCAGTGATGTTTGTTTGTGATGAATGTTTCTGTTACTGAAATCGTACCATAAATCTAGATTGATTGACATTTTCCAGACACTTTTCTTATTTTGACTTTTTATTTTCATTTTTTCTTTTGGTATTTATTCCACATAGATTCGTTTTTTGTTTCTCTTTGCAAGAATATACTGGAATCAGAAATCATGTCAACCGATAATACCCAATCCAACCCCGAGGACCTTCCTGGGAATCCTATCTGGATCCTGACACCGGCTGAAGACAAAGCTCTGCTCAAGGAGCACCAACTCTGGACCGAGCGTCAATGTGTTGCTGAGTTCGATGGTAAGTCCATTGATTGATTGCATTTGATTTTCACTTGATAATTCGATCTGATATTTTCCTTCTTTTTTGCTTACTCTCTCACATTTTTTTTCCGTTTCTTTCTTTCTTCCTTTCCTTTCCCTACACGCAAACCCCGAAGTGTACTGTACGAAAGACTATGCTAACCGATATCTCAAGCGTTGGGAGAGTGCTGCAAGAAATACCCATTTGCATTCCCATGGAAGTGTGACAAGACCGAACTGAACAAGTGTGTGGAGAAGTACGGCTCGCCGGCAATGTTCCAGAGATTGCGACAGGAGTATATCGATAGGAAAATGCAAAGGTTGGAAGCTGAAAAAAAGGCTAAGGAGCAGGCGAATGGGAAATAAAGACGAAGCGATGGGATGTTTATGAAAATCTGTATATAGTTAGACATAGTAGAGAAAATGAATGTGATGAAGAGCATTGATTTTTGGTTTTTGTGTTTGAGTGAGGTTGAGATTGAGGGTGAGGGAGATATGGTTGTGATGATGTGTATATATTCACAGGGTTCTTGAATTCTATCTAGCCGTTTTGGTTTGTGTGTATAAGAAGGGATCGGAGCGTACTAGAAATCAGTATGGTGATTTTGTAAGACATGGTGAGTATAGTGTGCACTATAATAAGATGCTACCCAATAATATGCTAGATAATAGACTTGATTAACCTTATACAAAAGTTTGTTGGATAAGTTGATATTTTTGTCTCTAGAATTATCGAGTAGATATCATTTTTGTAAATATACTCAAGTTTCTAGTATATTTTCAACCTTTAACAGTCGCAATCTCTGGCTATTCTTCAGAAAGCATTTTGTATAAGCTCAATATCACCATATACGTAGATGACGAATTGTTGGTAAGGAAGTTGAAATAAGTTTGATAGTCCTTCATTCGGGTACTTGATACCTACTTTATCAGAACCCATATTATATTGTATAGTCTGGAAGGTCTTGCGAGTAACATAATTACAAGTATAGAAATATTGTGTGATACATATGTTCTTATTGACGTCTCAATAACTGGGAATGAAGATATTAAATGATACTTGACTGTAACTTACATCTACCAGTATATGTATCATTCACCAGTGCTTTCATGTCATTGCTTTCAAATCAGTGCACTCAATCGTGTTTTGTTTCGTTCATTATGACTCGACCCAAAAGTGAGATGCATACAAAACAATTCTGCTTGGGATATTTGGAAATTCTGCTTGAATGTACAGAACAAGAAACGTTCAACAGGTCAGCTCAAGAAACTGTACAGAATGTTAAGTACAAGCAAATTTAACATCGTGATAATGGAAATTCTGGCTTTCCAGAATCAAATGCGAAAGATATGAGATATTGTTTTTGCTACTGAAATAAGATACAATACGTTTTATGGGCCTTGATATGTGTTAATATGTCTTTGATAACTATCCAAAAATTCACTTGTGATATTAATGATATTTCATGAATCTTTAAATCCAATAGATCTGTTTTAATCAACTTCAGTTCAATTTTAACAAGAGGTCTCCAAAAGCCACTTTTACTCTTCATAAAAAAAAAGGATCTTGTAAGTTATAACTAATATATCTGCTATTTATGGATCATGGCAATGAGACGATTGATACCTTGATAAGCACAAAAATCATTGCGCACACACTCAAACCAAACAATTCAAATTTATATTCAAATTCATATTCAAATTCAGATCTGGGAATTAAAAAACGGAATAGATAGATTCTATGAAATTTGAAACGTTCCCTGAGTCGTTTCGATAGCATATCCACTAAACGTCCAAAACTAGCTAAATAAACGGAAAATCTATAAAGTTCGTTTTGACCAAGCTTGCTCGTATTTAAAGTAACATGTAAGTGGGTAAAGATCGATACTTTCTTATATCTCCACTATTGTCTGATTGCCCTAAAGGACCGAACAAGATGTTTAATCCATATTTGTCTACTAATTGCGGCATAAAGATCCCAACACGACGCCTCGAGGGTAGAGCAACTTGTTTGAAAACCATCAATAGCGCTAGTATCTACATTCTTGAATCTTTTTATGACAAGAAAGAACTTGACATTCTACTTTGTTACGGTAAGGCTCTATGAATAGAATACAAAATCAAAAAAATACGAACAAAATTGGTAAAGATGTGTCACGATCCAACATTCCAAGACCTACAGTTAAACCTCCAGATATCCAGCCTTTATTTTGTTTTTCCATATGACTATCAATCTATCTATCGATAAATTATATTCATGTTCTATGACAGATCCCCATCCAAATCATCTCCAAACAAAAGCCGTAACAATTAATTTTCAAACTCCGTTTATTCTCAACTCCAATGTGCTTGACACATATGCACCCTGAAAGACGACCGCCTACCGGCTTTACGCAAATGTGACAATACCATCATCACCCACATTAGCCCAACTTTCGATGATCCAGTTCCGTACTGGTGGTAGTGAACCACGCGCCCACCGCTTCCTCCTTATCCCTTCTTTCTCCCCTATTAACATTATATCCCCACTTAAAGGGGGGGAGGGAGAGAGACGGGCAAAAAGGTCTGGATTTTTTTTTGGTGGTTGGCCATCTTGGATTGGCCTCTGTTTGGAGGACTAGACAATGCCCGATTTGCAGATTTATGTGTTTGTTTCTGAACTTGTGCTGTTATATTTAGCATTCGTCTAATACGTTACAACACGTATACACAAACGGTATTAACTTCTGGTTACAGTAGCATTTCAGTGATGATTGATTTTCAGTGTTTTTCACGATTCCACATCGGACATATGCTTTCTAGATGATATCACATGGTCTAAAACTTAATCTGACTGATTTTTCGATCTGAATGAAATTGGCTTTTTTTTTTTTTTCTGATCTGTTTACTTTTCTTATTTCGCTCCAGCCTGTAGTACAAAGTGTGTGTGGCTAACTCTCGAGCATCATTATTCATAAGTGAGAGACTTTGAGTCTCTCTGTCGACCTTTATTCTTTCACACAGTTATATATTATTTTATTTTCTTTCATTTTTTTTCTCGGGTTTGAATACTCCAGCAACAATCAACCAAGATTACACACACACATACGCATACATAGACACACTCTTTCTTTGGCATGTTGTTCGTTCACCACAGACTATCTTTGGGACTCTTACTACTACTAGCACCATGTCTCTTCTTTGCTATAACAACAAACAATGCCTCACTGCCCCTTGACCTCCGCCAGATTGTCGTTATTGGCGACTCCACCGCCCGTCAGGTGTTCTGGGGGCTCGTCCGACTTCTAGACTACAACTACTCCCGCAACGCGCGCGTGTATACCGAGCTACAGAAACACAAGCACCGCAATTACCATGTTAAAATACCAACACAAGACATTATGTTTTTCTGGGACCCGTACTTCAACTCGTCAGGGTACGAGTATATATCAAAGCATAATTCAAGCGCAGTGTACAGCTACACTGATGGACGCATTGGCAGCAGCCAGGATTACAAGGTGGAGCAGCTTACATACATGTCAATAGGACTGTGGTTCGCAAAGGCTTTTGAGCTGGAGAACAAAGAGCTAGAGAACGAGTTTGGAGCAGCACTGGACCGAGTGGCTTCAACTCACATGCAGGAGACCGATCCTCCCCGAGTATTTTTCAGTCCTGTGCTGAATCCTCGGTGGAACAAACTAAACCCCGTACGGCGGAAGAGGATTGTGCCGGCCAAGGTGGATGCTCTGAATGCCATGCTTGATGCCCGGCTAGGACAGAAAGTGATACGTGACTTTAACCATCTTGCCAAAAACGACAACGACTACGATGAAGGTGGAATGCATTTTGTCGAAGGGTTGTGCAATGTTCAAGCTTATGCGTTGCTTAATGATGCGAGGTGGGATAAAGGCTTGATGTCGAATAGGGAGAGCTTGGGCGAGTGGGGGGTTCGACTTGGGCTGGTGGTTTTGATGGTGGTGGTGGTAGGGACGTACTCGGAGTCGTGCTCGTACCTCAGTATGATGGCGGTAGGGGTGTGCTGGTGGATTTTGAGTATGAAGTACTTGAGATATAAGCTCATTGCGAAAGTGGCTATGCTGTTGTTTGCATATTATTTTGCGACTGAACCATGGTGTAGGTATTCATCTGCTGCTGTACTCAGGGCCATCAAAAAGGGCAATGGCAGCAAAAATGATAATTATAGTGATAGTCAAGACATAATCATCCCTTTGCATACCAACGCCAACGTTGATCTTGACCAACATGAAAATAATTCAGATCATGTAGGGTGGGATGAAAGCAGCATGTACCATACCGATGGCAGGTACCATGAGGCTAATAAAAAAGAGGAACTTTTAGGTGGGAAAAGTACAAAGACAGTTTACAGAAACAAGGGACAGAGTCATGTTGGAATCAATCTACTGATTTGCTATGTTGTGTGCAAAGTGTTTGAGTTTGAGCGAGCATCTTTCAAAGTGAGCAATTTGATTGTTGGTAGTGTGATTATCACTAGCACTGATATGATTTTGAATCTGGGTGGAACAGATATTGACTCAGATTCAGATTCAGATTCAGATTTTCTACAGTCGAGGAAGACAGAAGTGAGTCAGGACGGTCGTTATGAAAATAGAAGCCACGGAAGAAGCACATGGATGTTGGTGAGAGCCATTGGTTTAGACTACATGAGTCAGTGTGTGCCCCTTGTGGCAGTAGCTCTGACCAAAACCCACGAGACCTATTTTTTCGAGGTGTTTGAGAGCGTGCGACTGAGTGTTTTACTGCTGGGCATGTACGGTTTCACGACGGTGGTGGTACGAGTGATTAAGGAGAAGATAGTGTCGAACAGAATTGCAATGTTCAGTTCAAAAGTGCGGCTTGTCGGAGCGCTGATATTCTTGTCGAAGGTGATTGTGGTGGTTATTACGAAGGTGCTTTTTACAGATACGTTTCGGTACTCTGGAATGGCACTGTTTGATGTAGTGAGTTATAAGTACGGACTAGCGATTAGGCATACGACTATGGGGGCGCTGGTGAAGACGGTGAAGATTAGTGGGATTGCGTTTGTGGCAGGGTGGGTTCTTGTGAGACAGAATGGGGGTGGTGATATGGGTGCGGTTGTAGAGATAGTGGAGAGTATTTTTATGTGTGGTATGATTAGTCTGTGGATCAAAGGGATGGATTGTTAAGGTGGGAAATTGGACAGAAGGTATGGAAGATTTTGGAGGCATTTGTATAGACTATATATGTATATATAGATTTTGATGATATATTCAACACTATGGTAAATTATTCGTTTGATGAATGAGTAGCTTTAGATTGAAGGTGATTTATCAACCATCTAATTGACAATTTTCATGAAGCAATTGTCACGAAGGACCCCCAAAAAAAAGAATAACCAAATGAAATGAAACTTGACTGATTAATTATCCAATTTGGGCTTAATCAGCCTATTCTTCAATCTCCCCTTTTTTCCAACAATCCAAAAAGAGAGCCTTAATCAATTAATTAATCAGTTAATTAATCCAGTGGCTAACCCATCCACTTCGTCCCAAGCCAATCTTAGATTGCTGTAAATAAACACCAAACCCTTGTATTTAATTTTAAAAATTTAATTTTGTGTGGTGTAGGTAGAAGAGCACAGCACAACAAATGCCTAGTGCTGTGCTTGCAGTAGGTTGAGGTAATTTCTTTTTTGTTCTTGTTGTTTATGGTGGAGCGTGAGTTATTTTGATCTGACCTGAATCTGTAAGCTAAGAGAGTAAATCACTTTTCTTTTTTTTTAATTCTTTTTTCTTTTTTTCTTAGGTTTTATTTATTTATTTCTTTTGGCATTTAATGCTGCTGGGGGTGTTGGACTTGGACTTGGACCTGGGCTGAGAATGGGAATGAGAATGAATTTAGTATTGGGATAAGGACTGAAGATACTGTATGCTTATGGAATGAGTTAGATGAATGAATCAATGGTGGTTCGATGTAATTTAATATAAAATACACATGAATTGATGATCACCCGTAAAGCACTTTCCTATGTGAGTGGTAACGTCAGATAAACGAACAAACGATCGATTTCTATTATCACCACTAAGATATTAGTAATATTTACATTGATTGACTACCCTAAACAAGCACATTAATCCAGGTCTCTCTTAGAATTTAAAAAAAAAAAAAAAAAAAAAAATCGGTTAAAATACTCGACAAGAATTAATCCAAATTCCCATATAGTGTTGGAGACACACAACAACAAGAAAAAAGAAAAGTCAAACATTCCCGCCGTAATAAATTTCCAATTTCTTAGGTAAACGTAACCACACCCATAAAAGCAAAAAATAAAAAAAAGTAATTAGAGAAAAATAATAATAATAACATCTAGCATGTATAAAATTCATTAGGTTTCCCTGGTTTCCTTAGGTTTCTTTCCTTCCTTTCTTTCTTTCATTTATTCAATTTTATTTATTTTAATTTATATCAGAAAAAAATTATTTATTTTCCTCTTTCTTCTTCTATTTCCCTTTTCCTTCTTCTTTTCTACTCCTTCTGCTTCTTGGACGACGACAAGTCAGAATTCTACTTTATTCTATTCTGAAATTCATATATATACCCATTGTTTGATCTATTCATTCATTCATTAACTAATTAATTCATTCATACAACATCATACATACTGATATTAAATCATATCACATCATAGCAAGCCAAATCGAATCGAATCAATCACATCTCATCTCATCTTTGGCCGTTATACCCCTATCAATATCATCGTATTATACCCTCACATCTAAACAAACAACAACACTTGAATACATTTGTCATCTGCTCTGATTTGATTTGATTTAATTTGAACCGAACTGATCTGATCTGAGTTGTGTACCATACTGAACAAATCAAATACATTTTATGACTGATTCTGTTCACAGCTAGCTTTTCACCATCAAGTTTTCTATTTTTTGTATACTAAATCCTTTTCTCGCAATATTTATCAATGAACAATGCTCAACAACTCCCCAGCTTTGCTAAGCTAGCAAGCTCTATTCCATCAACTCCATCACATTCACCAAACTCTCCTCAATCACAACCGCAGCATCATTCCGCTCCATTAGCGTCTAATACCACTCCTCCTCCCCAACAACGACTACCACCGCCGCAGCAGCATCAACAACCTCACCCAACAGCACCTTCTCACAAACATACTCTCTCGCTACCGCCCCCACCACCAAGGCCATTCTCTCATTCGCATTCTTACTCGGTATCCTCTTTACCTCTCCAGCAACAGCAGCAGCAGCCATTACAACATCCACATCACCCACACCCTCCACTTCCTCAGCATCAGCAACAATTTAACAACATAGCAAATGATCCAGAGTTTCTGTCAAATTTACCAGACCTTTTGGAAACTGCAAGTCATTTATACCATACAACATCAATAGGCCCGACTCCTGACAATTTGGGAATCTTGTCTAAAAGGCTACGGTCAACAGCTGATCTGTTGGATTATCTAAGGAGCAAGCAGTCTCCAAAATTTCATCAACGCAACATATCTGACAGCGCCATAATGAATCCACAGAATGGACAGCTATACCCTCATCCAGTTCCTCACATAATGGCTGTTCAGCAACAGCAACAACATGAACAGCATCAGCAACAACAGCAACAAATTATACAACAGCAACAGCAACAGCAACAGCAGCAACAACAACAACAACAACAGGGAAAGAAAAAGAGAAATCGAGATGAAGTCACTGTGTGCCGTCACTGCGGGACATCCGAAACTCCTGAATGGAGAAGAGGCCCCGATGGTGCCAGAACGTTATGCAATGCTTGTGGGTTATATCACGCCAAAATGGTGAAACGAAATGGGCCTCATGTTGCTGCTGAAATTCTAAAAAAGCGTCAGGACAGACCTGTCTAATTGACTGATTTTCTTGCGAAAATTAAAAATCCAAAGAAGAAAAAAAGTATAAGTGATACGTGTATGTGTGTGTCTATTACAGCACAATTGATGGGCATGGTGAATTGCCGTTTTTGTTGAAGATTGACTTGTTATTTAACTTGAAATGGGAACAAGAGTGGGTTCACTTAACCTACTGATTAATTATTGAAAACAAAAGAACTAGATTTTTTTATTATTGTTACTATAAGTTTTTTTTTTCTTCATTATATTTTTTCTTGCTGCTGGAGACGTTTATCTGTCTGAGTTGTGTGTGGGGTATATATATGACGACGTGATTAATGGAACCTGGCGAACCAAATCATGTATGTATATACAATGGAAAGAAGATTATTATAAAGTTGAATTGTAGTAGTAATGTTTGTGTAGTTGTGATGAGTGGTTAGTTACTATCACCATGAAACTTAGCAATGATGTTGGTGTATTGTGTCTGCGTATTACATGGCATGTAAGTTAGAACCAAAGTCAATCTAATTCATAACTTGGACAAAAGTACAAATTTGTGTATTGACGCTTTTAATATCGAAGAACCTGTTGTATACTTATTTGTCTACAAAGAACGTATGATCCTGTATTATCGAGATCTTGAAAATTAATTTACACTTTTGATAAAATCTTTATTGTTCTTAGCATTATTCAAATTGGCAAATTTCCATTTTGTTTATTTATTAGTTTGGATTTATTATTAGTTATTTGACATGGGACAATGAATTGGTTAAGAATGAATGAATGTAAAGTATTGAATCAGGAAAGAAGTTTGATTGCCTTACTTGAAGCTGTGAACGTAAAACGACTATTCGAAACAGTGTGTATGGATGTGAGTATTTGTAAATTTACATTATGTGTATGGAAAATGGGTGAATTGTTTTAGGGAATACGAAGTAGTCTGACTGATCTGTTCGTTGATCAGATTACGTTCAAGCACTCAGGTCGTCACAATTCTTAGGTCACTACAGAAATCAGTCCAATGGTTTTATACAGATAACAACATAACATGGAAAAAAAGATGATGGTCCTGTTACTGTGATAATTCTTGTTCGTGATAGATTGTAACTCTGTAATACCTCCCCCGTCGTTTCATACATCTGTGAACTTCCATATCGTACAGTAAATTCAATTTCTTTCAATTATTATTGTTTTTTTTTTGTTCCAAATCTTTTTTATGATGGATCAATATTCTATTCATAAACCTCCTCTCCCCACACCCATAACCCCATCTTCATATCTCTACCCTTTCACATTCCAGAAGCCTTCCCTTCCTCCGTCCCCCGTCCCAAGAAAAAAAACCACTCGCCCTACTTCTCAGCCTCAGCTGCCTTCAACTTCTCCATCTCCCGCACACGGCGCTTAAAATCAAGGTACTGGCACTCCTCGTACAGGTGTCGCTCATCAACACAGTTCCAGGGCAGGTACCAGCCCTCGACCCGGCACTTGTTCAGCGGGACCAGCAGCGCGGCGCACCTGTCGCGGTACGGGAGCGGGATGTGATGTTTCTTCATGTCTTCTTCGGAAACTAAGAACGGTGTGTTAGTACAGATCAGATAGTAAATAAAAAAGCTGGTGGTGCGGGAGGGATTGCAATTGCGTTGAACGTGTGGAACTTACGAAGAGGTGGAAATTCTTTGAGAGCCATGATGTGTGTGTGTGTATCGTCAAGTGGAAGATGGGAAAGGAAAAAAAGGAAAATTGTATGATAATATATGCTTGCCTTTGGAACTGGGAAACTGGAGGGAGAGGAAAAGGAAGAAAAAAAAGGTTGATTAGCTGATATTTGATTGGTTAGCTAGGAGAATATTAGGTCAGTTATTAGAGTGTGATTTGTAATTAGTGATGACGTAATGTATATGTCAGTGTGGTAGTTTTTTTTTTGAATGCTGGTGGAAATCTACACAAAGTCTTGTTTGGGATTGAATGGAATGGACTCGGTTGTAGTACGAATAGTCAAAGTGGCTGTCTATTAGATGGCAATGAAGCCTCTAACAAAGTTATTTGGTATAAATAAATGGCGACCTTAAGTTTAGTAAAGCCATGTTTACATGTGCACAAACCGTATGCAAATATCTACAATCGTGTATCGAAAAGATCCATTCAGATAAAACTTGTCAGAGAGCCAATAGAGGTGGTATGTGAGGTTACCTGTACCTTGCATAATGTATTTTCCACTAGTTTGTTTCTCAACAACAGATATGAATGTGTCTGTGTGTGTGTGTAAAAATAAACAAATTGGAGAGCTGGAAAGTATTATTTTGGTAGAGATTTAGATAGGACTGGTTAAGTCTATCTGTTACGGAAGGACATTATTATTGGACTAAGGCAAGCCAGGCACTTGAGCAGACAATGATGCAGTGAAGTCTGCTAGATTCACAAAGACTCGACAAACAACAAAAAGTTGAACTAAGGTTACCACCTCACGAGGTGCTTTGAGCACAGAGATTCAAGACTAGCGGTCGTTCAAAGATAGATAATATTATGGACCATTACCAAAGATTATCTCATGCCAAAACCCACTCCACAGGTCCAAGGGTGTTCCTAGGTTTGTGTGTGCAATTTTAATGTAAGATTGTTACGGTAGGGTAGATCCGATCTGATTTCATTTCATTTCGTTTCTTTCAGTGGATACACTCCCTCCCACACCTGTGTTTGGGGTTTCAGGCCACCAAACAAGTAATTTATCAGATACATGTAATTAAATTTATGTGCGGTTCGTTCGGGAAAGGGAGCGGCTAACACAAAAAATGACAGGTGCAAAAAGAGGATTCCTGGGAAAGGTGGATCCCCTCGTTCCTGTTTATTTCATGGCTTTTTGGGCATGGGGGATGGGGGGTGAGTACACAACCACTGTGTCCAACGAATTGTTCCATTTTGGACAGAAAGTGTGTGCTGACGATAACAACAAAACAGGAAATCTGATGAATCATGAAACGTTCGGGCATGGAACTAGATCCATGTAAGGGATGCTACATTGAGACATAAGTTATATCCATATATATATGTGCTGTAGGTAACAAATATTGTATTTTGTACTGTGGTTTGGAGATATCTGTGTATATATGTGTGTTTGTGTGGATTTGTACAGTACGCGCATAGTGAAAACTGGCTATGCTGATTACGGAAGGATTGTCGAGGTACGAAAGGAGTTGCTCCGGGAGGGTGTTGTGATGGGCCTGAGGTAGATCCCGTAGGATTCGATTAATCGTAAATGGATCTTGGAGGATTAATAACAAGCTGATCGCAGCTGAAATCGACTACATCAATTAACCTGTTGATGAATTGATATCAAAGAAAATGTCCATATCAAACACCTTTTCTATAAGTTTCAATCAAATGGTTCAAATCTGTAATCTAATACAAATACCATATTTGCACACTTGTTAAATTAACAAACGTAAAAGTGAGCCGGCCCTTTCTTCTAATAGACAACAGCAGACTTCACCTTTTGGCATATCTATGTTCTGAGACAAAGCCAGTTTAAACAACAGACACATCGTGTTTATTCAACAATAGGACATTACATAATGAAAGTGTGAAGGAAACACCCTTCTACAAATAAGAACGATGATGAAATGCAAGTTTGTACTGTAGTAAGGGGAGTGGAGGACATTGTTGACAATTTGTTGTACTGGTTATAATTGGGTTGATCTCAAATAAATGTAACAATAGCAGCCAAAACTTGATATAGATCATTTGTATTTGCTGTGGTAAGTCTCGATGCTCTATATAAATTTACAAAAAAACCAACTTTTACTATACTCTTTCAAGTATATATCTAGAACATATCTTGGGTTTGTTTTAGAACAATGTAACAAAAGAGTTGAACAGTCAGTTAAGATGTTTGTGCTATATATATAGTATGGAGTCTTTTGTTGTTGTGACAGTTTTGAAATTCAGGACACAAGAAGTCTTTGTTGATGGTGAAAAAGTGTTTTTCAAGGTCTCTGATTTATCTCCAGATTCTGAGATACTAGAATCTGATACAGATTACATTTAACAGCAGAGAGAATTTAGTACGCACACTCAAGGTCTTAGATTAGTTAAATAAGTTACTTCTCTGGTAGTAAACAGTTCATCTAAGACAACCATTTTTTTCAATGCAGCGTAAGATTCTGAATACTTTCATTCTAAAGAGTAAAAATAAATTGATTCACCTTAATCAATCCTTCCTTTATTCCTCGCATGTGGTGAGAGCTTATCTCAAGAAACGAAACGCCCTACCACACAGTGAACAATAAAAACATTTCCAGATACCCCCAAAGAAAAAACTCTATCCGCACCTCCAACACAGGTCTTTTCTGTTGCTCGCACTGTCTACATGAGTAAGTGAGTGATACGCGCACATCTTGTAGTGAACCATAATAAAATTCTGAAACCTACATATTCTGGACAAACTATATACTATCTGTGTATATATATTATACAAGCTGCTTTTTTTTGTTATTTATTGTGCTCGTGTTATCGAGGAAGGCATATAGGTATTGTGAATTTGAAACAAAGATATAGTTTTTTTGAAGAACTTTGTTCAACTTGGGTGCCAAATGTCTTGAACCAACCATTGCCATTTGTCTTACTAGGTTCCTTTTTGTTTTGTTTGTATATTTTCAGTAAACGAAATTATATTATTACGGCTTCCGATCTGGCGTCAATGTTTGATTTTTGATTTGGTTTATAAAGCTAGTAGATATCATTAAATTTTAAAGATGTGGGGAGATTTTGATAGTTGGAAAATGGCCAAAGAATTAAGCCCAGATTAAATGAAATCAAATAAAACTAGAAGACTTTACTCTATTCCAAACTTCCACTGGTTGAAAAAAGAACCAATTTAAACTGTGCGTTTACATTGTTGGAACCTTCTACAATGTGAGATGAATATGCAAAAGTCTCTACTTGCTCAATTTGTCGAGCTGATTGTGAAGCAGTTCAAATCAGAAATAAACACTCCAAAGAAGAAAATAACAGGATTCAGAACATTTATGGAACAGATGCAGATACGATGGAAATCAAAGAGGGTCTTTCCAAATTCCTTTATTTTAATGTTATGATTATTGTTTTTTCTTTCAAACTCCTTGATTGAGTTACTAAATCGGGATGGTCAATCAGAATCAGTCCAAGATACAGTTTGCTGGTTTGTCTCAGAGTAGTTTATTTTCTCTCTTTCTCTCTCGGGGTTGATTGATACACTTGATCGAATCGGCAAGCATGAATAGTCCATGAAAAAAAAAATCGGGAAAGAGGCTCATTAATTTAATCTCTACGATCATGGTAATCTATGATCCCTATACAAGTTAATCTTGCCCATGAATAAATCCTGTAATGCTTCTTTTACCATTCTGCATTTGTTAAGATGACTTGAATTTAATTCCATCTTTCCTCTTTTTTCTCGTTGTTCTTGATATATTCTTGGATCGCGCATCTAATATTAAAATGAATGATTCATGCTGCTTAATCTTGAGTCGTTGGCAGTAAAGATCAAAACTCACTCTCATATCACGCACTATCACTAAATAGACTATGTTCAATAGTAAGTACAGGTACAGCGCAGCCATGGTAATTTGGCCAGGTGATGTGATGCTCGTATCGTATCAATACAATATTTAAACCCACACAGTGGTACACACCCTACTCGATGGCTTTGATTCTTCTCTTGGTTCTCATTATCCACACTTCTTTTTCACTCAGTTTCAAGTCAGTCTCTACGCTATTGATATTTTTGCTTTTTGTTGTTATTGTCATGATTATTCAATCAAATCTTGAAAGAAAAGAAGAAAGTTCACGTTCTCGTTGATGCTTAATGTCTCGCATTCTCTAAGTTCATCACTCATCTCATGGCATTCCAGGTCATGCCAATATACATGTGAATCATGCGCTGTGCGACACATGGAAAAAGTTATTTTTTTTCGTTCATTCATTCATGTTTCTCCATCTCGCCCAACAGATGAAAACTTCAATGCTAAGACCGTTTAATATTATGCTTCGCTCCAAACCGGTCAGATTACTTTTAATCCAAGTACTTTAACCATACTTAGATATTATATATCTCACTATTTTTTTTAGCTCATACTCATACACTGAAACAACTGATGTCGATTGTTAATGCCTCTTCGCATGGCTATTTAATTTCCAACTGCTTCTACTGCTCGGGTGGTTTGTCGTGTGTAACGTGTGCAGTACAAAGAAGAATGAATCTGGTGCTTTAATTCTCTGATCTTTTTTTAATCTCTACCGGCGCAACGCTGAATGCGATTTGTGTGGGCATACACGTTTTATACTGTCTTTGCAACATTAAAACCGGGATTTATTTCAAAAGATGATCTACACCATCATGTGTTGGATTGAAAGAAAGAAAAAAAAAAACTTGTAGCCTTTGAGTGTCAGTGTGAAATTGCGATTGCAAAAAGGTTCAAGCCAAGTGCGTGATACATGAAAAAGTAAGACAGATTAACTACAACACCCAATTCATATCTGTATGTGAACGAAAAATCATCTTTGATATTATAACAGATTAAAATTGAAACTTGTCTAGCAATTGTGTAAATCATCCCAAGATACATACAATCTCAATTAAACCCTTTCTCGACGTTTAATTCAATTTCCTGTTACTCTTGTCAACCAAGTTTCCATCCCACTCGGCGACAATTTTTCTTTCTTTCTTTCTTTTCTAAGCATGCATAAATTGATACAATAGCTATATCTCACTGCTTATATTTGTTCCTCAATTTCATTACAGTCCCAATCCATCTCTTGTCAGATCAGATCTTTCTACTTTCCATTAAACCCGCATTTACATTTCTTTGTTGGCACACACCCAGCCCATCCATCGAGTTTAATTAGGTTTTCTATCTCGGTACTTTGGTGATCAAAGGGGGGAGGAAAGAGTTAAAAAAAGGTTCCAGAAATCACCAAAGTTTAGATATTGTAATATGAACATACTGGAAACGTGTGCATGCATACAAGCTTGTGTTTGTATTATTCGGGTTTTTTTGCTTTGGATCTGAGAAAAGAAAGAAAGGTGGTTGAACAGAGTCGGTTTTTCCTTGTGGATGTATGGCCTTTGTCTGGTGAACCCTAACTTTTGGCCGTATACTTTTTTATTCCTATCTTGCACTGAGGCATGGTCTAAATATAAAGATCATAACAATAACATATGTATATTGGAATTTGTAGCATACAATGAACTTATATCCCTACATAATGGAAAGGTCAACTATGAATGGAAAAAAACAGTAAAAAATGGTAGTTTGACCGCTGGGATGTGCATGGGCAATTGATACCGTACGAGTTTTTAATGTTAATCGTAAATACTAAATACCAAAATCAATTGATTATGAATCGGAAAAGGGAAAATGCATTGAGGTCGATTGAAATTTATGCGTTGCAAAGATATTAATATTTCGAGATAATCTAAAGAGCGAGGTGTATATCTGTTCTCAGGTTTGGGCGTAGAATACTATGCACTCAATACCTGTGAAATAATTAATTCTATATCTGGATATAAGTTAGATGTCAGGTTCGATGAATATATCAGTAGGCTAATGTTATGTCAAGTCATTTTCTCAACTAATAAATTTACATCAAGACTAGTCAGTTACAGAAAAAGACTCGGCTAATCTCAGTCAAATTTAGCAACTACAGACTGTAATCACTTCACCAAGTATCCGCACTACAAACTACCAAGCAGCATATAACTTACTCAAATTAATTAGATACCATATATACATAGAGCATTCTTACCCTTGGTTCAAATTAAATCGACTAACAATATAAACGCTGCCAAAAACAGCAACTTATCATGCTATATAGACAAAAACACCAGTCTATTCACCCAACTAACTCTTAATTATCAACCCCTTCATACACCATGATTTCAAGTAGCGAGTTGACCACCTGTGCTGCATTCAGAACTGTAACCCCACCCACATCATATGATGGGGCTACCTCCACCACATCTGCGCCAACCACTTCCAGACCCTTCAGTTCTTCCAAAACGGTAAGCATTTCCCTACTAGACCATCCACCTGGTTCAGCAGTCCCCGTACCAGGCGCATAAACCGGGTCGAGCACATCAATATCCACACTAATATACACCTTTCCTTTCACCGATTCCCTAATTTTCCTAGCCACGCCTCGAGGTGTCAAGTCATCAATGTCCCTAGCGAAAACCGTACTAAACCCACACTTGACGTCGTGCTCATGGTCCTTGTGCCGCCGAATGTATGGCGCACGAATCCCCGCATGAACATTGGTTTTCGTCAGGTATCCTAGTTCATGTGCGTAGTGTAGAAATGTGCCATGGTTTAATTGCGAATACGAACTCAAATTGCCGCCTAGCACATTTGGGTCCCACGTATCAATATGGCTGTCAAAATGGATCACCGAAACAGGACCATGGTTTTCAAACACCGAACGTAGGGCCGACAGCGTAATTGTATGGTCACCGCCAATAGTCACGATGCGAGGAACCTTGGTGGGACCTGATTCAGTGGCCACCGAGTGGTTGTGAATCTGGCGCTGTCCGCGGTACAATTGATTCAACGCGATTCGGTTATCGAACGCCGTCATTGGCACATCACCACAATCGACTATCTCAGCCCACGAGTCGTAAGGACTGAATCCATCATTATAGGAACTGTACGACCCGCCTTTTCCCAACCGCCGTGATCCCTCGCGTACCCCATCGGGGCCAAATCTGGCACCTGCGCGGTAGCTCACGCCGGTATCGAAAGGTGCGCCCACAATGGCAATATCGAAACTGGGTGATTCGCTGGCGTTCAGGTTGAAACACTCTGCAATTGGGAGGTGCGCAAAGGTGTTGATCCCGGCGTAGAGTGGCATGTGCTCAGGGGATAAGTCATCGACAAAATCGTCGGCGGGGAGATTGAGGAAATCTTTTTGGGTTTTGGAAAAGACTTTTTGGTCGGAGATCGAGGCACCGGAGTTGTCGTGGAATGGACCGTAGTGAAGGTCTATGAATGAATGGGCTAAAGCCGGTGTTATGAATGTGAGCAATGTTGGCGATAGTTTCATTGTGACGATTTGTGGGGTTGTTAATTAGAGTGTGATGTATAGTTTAGAACTATAGTTGATAAAACCAAGCAAATTAACGAAAACTGAGCATTCGCATGTTTTTATATAAGAAAAACTCGATACGATCTTGCGAGGCTGCGTCTTTGATCGGGTAGAGGTTTTGGTTGTTTTGGGAAGGTCCAATCTTTGAAGTAAAAAGCTTAAACATGGGGGAGAAAGGCAAAAGGCACCACAGAAACTAATGAAAATTCGAGTACTGTAAAGGTTCCGCCCCGGTCGGAATTTTATTCTTGAATAAGATGTGCTATCATTCATTTCTCACAAGCGTAGCCGTAAATTTCAGTTTGCTCAGCTTTACCGTGAACCGCACCCACCAACTAAAATAAAACAGCTTTTTTGGGAAGCTTGGATCTGCAGAGAGACTAATACACTAAAGCACATTAATAGCCACAAGGTAGCAGCTCTCTGATGCAAGAGACTACTGGTGTCACCGTACAATGTCAGATCTGAAGCCGGACTTGATCTGGTTAGAAACAAAGCGCGTCTGTACCGTTCGTCGTTCGTGAATAGGAAAAAAAGGGGAAACCTAACCCAGCCGTTTATGCAATACAACACAACGTAGTTTGTGTGTTGGTTTTGAAGTTTCATTGCCAGTTGATGAAACCAAACACCAACACCAACCAATTCAAAAATATAACTATTCAAACCTTCTTCTTGACGTTTCCTCCTTCTTTTTTTCCCCATAGTTTCGACCGGTTTACATATCTATACAGTATTAGTATTATTAGCGTATATCAATTTTTTGCTTGAAGGTAAAGTCCTGGACTAGAAGCCGAATCGGAGATTAAGATTGAAGCTGACACTAAAATTAACATTCGGCAAGTTACAATGGACTCTATAGCTACAGAACTGATAGATATTTCAGATCATGACGACAGTGGATTCGAAGAAATCAAATGCACAAGAATGGAAGCTAAGAAACACACAATTTTAAGCGAAATTTTCAATTCCGACAGTGAAAGTGAATACGAACCATCTTCTGAGGAAGATTTGAGCGAAGACGAGATTAAATTAGAGCACAAGTTCGAAGAAGACGAGCCCCTCGAGACAGCCATCAAAACAAACCTTCCTTTACAGAACCAACGCAACGAAATGCTCCAAAGTATAAACGATATACCGTGGAAATGGGTGAATCTGATATTGCTACTGGCGTGTATTTCACAACTTTTAAATTCAGCCCTTTCCAAGCCTGCTGCTGTAATAGACTCAGGGTTATCTTCTCGGCTCCAAAGTATTGAATCAGAAGTGAAAAAGTTACAAGAAGCTTCACAGCTATTTGACCAGAAACTATCTCAAACCAGTAAAACCTTACTTGATACTTTTGATCACACCAAATCAGACCTTGCCTCGCAACTCGACAACTACAACAATCACCTGCATAGTCTCGAGCAACAAATTTCACCACTTAAATCAATCGACTACTTCCACACCGCTTCGATCGTACCTGAACTGACCACACCTTCCTACGACTGGATGCACTCGCAGCCTAGGTGGAAACGCCGGGTACATGCTTTTATAAACGCACTTGGGTTTGGAAGAATGAACGTGAAGGGCCCAGAGACTGCTCTCCAGTCTGACATGTCGCTAGGATCATGCTGGCCTTTTAATGGAGACAAAGGCCAGATTGGAATTCAACTTGAGGTGCCGGTAGTGCCTGAGTGGATGATAGTGGGCCATGTGAACAGCCGTAATCGCACGTCTGCACCAAAGTATCTGGAAATGTATACGTGGGTGGATGCGGATGTGGGGGAGTCCATTGTGAATGACGTCGAGATGAATACAGAAGATGGGATGGTTAAGGTTATGACTATGGAGTATTTGGTGGACGGGGACGAAGTGCAGGTATTTGAGGCACCTAGTTGGATGAAGGAGTTGAAGGTTGCGGTTGATAGGGTTTTGATTAAGGTTGATGGTAATTGGGGGCATGAAGAGTTTACGTGTTTGTACAGGGTGGGTATGTTTGGAGAAGTTTCTAAAAAGGTTTCTAGAAAGGGAGTTTAATCTATGTTTATTTATTTGTTTGTTTGTTTGTTTGTTTGTTTACTCTGTTGGTTAGTTGGTTGGTTATTTATTTATTATATTTATTTATACGTGTATATTTGCAAATGGTGTATATATGTTTGTTTATTTGATTGTTTGAAGATGAAGGGGTCTTCTGGGAGATTTTGTGGAGTAAATCAAGATGTGGAACTGGAGTTTAGGTATATTTCATAATCATTCACTTTACTATAATCCAAGAGCGAGAGAGTTATACATGTTTTTCAATTATGAGTACTGACAACTAAATATATATCGGAATACCTTAAATCACCAGTAAAGATGTTAAATTTGAAAATACACACAAAACTAACAACCCCATTCAGCCCAAGATATCATACAATCAAGTTATGACAGTAGTATTGGTGTTTTTGGAAACATGGATTTTCATGATATCTATTGTACAATACAGTTAAAGATTCGACTGTTTTCCATTTTCATAGGTATTTTGAAAAGATTACAGGCAATATAATGGAAATGACGTTGTGCTGGGTAAGTTTACTAAACATGTCGTTTCATTGACCTTACTGTACAACGTCATCTAAAACATGTGTATACGATCGATACCATTTCATCATTATCTCGAGAACCGACATACAGTACGATATGAAACCATTACGTCAACGTCATGTGCTTAAACCTACTGATCAGTTGACCTCAATCCAGTATGAAGAGTTCCATTCCAGTTCGCGACAAACGGGATTATTCTTTGTAACGCGCGACACGACCACGTACTGTACCAGAATACTTTACTTTACTATCTGACGTTATCACACTTATTATTTTCAGGTTTCGTGTTGTGTTTTGTTTAGATTTGCTTGGACTAAAGTACGTCATGGTCCCTCGCGTTGTACTGGACTGGACTGTAGGAATGGTCAATAGTCCTACAGGATATAGGTTTACTAGTGGAGTTGTATACACTAGTAATAGTAATTTCTATAAGTTACCGGTATAAGTTAAGGTAAGAAGGTATACAGGGACTTGTACGGTACGATACGACCCACCGCTCTGTGTTTGGTGTTTGGCAAATCTTGTTCCATATGAATGGTACGATGATTGAGTAGGATGATTTGGGTGCTGTTTGTGGATTAGATATTGGGGAGGAAATTAATGAGAAGGTTTGTGGTATTGAGTGCAAGGTGGTATAATCACTGGTATGGGTATTGGACTGATCTAAAGGTTGAACATTGACACATTGTATATACAATTTATGCTTTGATTTCATACCAGTCTTCCTAAAGGCCGATTCACAATTGTTCTGACTCTCTACAACCGCTCAACCAACACCCAAATCCAACTTTTACGATAAGGCCATCCATATCCATGTTTTAATCTCATATCGACGATGATATCGTACAAACCACACCAATCATCTTCTATATTCCTTTTTTTTTTCTTTTCTTTTGTACTGTACAGAACAGACAATTTTGGGAAGGACTGGTAGTATGACAGATTGTCGTTTTGGGATTAGTGGCAAAGTTTTTTTTTTTGGTTTTCTCAGGCCATAATGGACAGGGCCTTTAGGTGCTTGCTCACTTGCTTGAAGGGGCATGGGTGGGGGGAAGTATGTTTGGAGATGATTTGTGTGATATTATGTAGTATAGTGTAAGTATTATGTTTAAGTAGCAAGTAGACTATTTATTCTCTCTTTCATTGGTATTGGAGTTAGGGAAAGAGTTTGAGCTTTGAAGATAAATGAAGTCGAACAAAACAAAACCATATCATAATATATCAGGTAAGTCAGGCAGGTATCAAACATTCTATTGTGAATAACCACCGCCATCTATAGTACATGATCCATTACTGTATGGATAGAATATTGTACTTCGCTATGTTTGAGCACATAACCAACAACCATACAGTTTGCGATTCCACTATGCAACATATAGCATAGAAAAGAATCGCCTACAAACACCTACCTACCCTTCACTTTAACTCAAGCACTTCAAGTAATTCATCATTTCCTATCTGTCTTTCTTTCTTTCTTTCTTTCACCAAATAAAATACAAATTTCAAGATCCAAGATTCAAAAGTCAAGTCCCAAACTTTTTAAAAAAAATGACGCGCACATTTTTCAACGTTACATATTTATTTATTTTATTTTATTGCCCTAGCTGTAACGTGCTCTTACTACTGCACACTAACGTAGCTCGGAGCATGTAACGTACTGCACGTATTGTGGATTGATTAAATTGCTGAATTCGGGGTGCGATGGGCGTTGATCTTTGTTTTCGTTTTTTACTTTTAGCTTGGAGATGGAGTTGAAGTTGGAGTTGGAGTTGGTTCTATTGTGAGTGAGAAGGGTGTTGGGGATTTGTGATGTGGTCTTGAACGAAGGTTGGTTGTGGTTGTGATAGAGATGGAGATGGAGTTGTTCCATTCATCCATCTGTTCATCTTCTAAATGGCATTCTTATAGAACAAGTAAGAAGATTGAACTTTGTTTGTTATTGTCACATCCCTAGTCAGTTCCAAGTGGGTTATGTTTATATTATATATCAAATAACAAGTGTTTTAGTTTAATTCTTAAATCTAACTCTGCCATGTCCAGTCAGTCAGTCAGTCAGTCAGTCCTTTTTTTTTTTTTTTTTTTTGGTCCATTAAAAATTCCAGTCATGCCTGAGCAAACTACGGTACTTTGTACTAAGTTACATGTACACATTGGCTACAGTAGCTTGTACACACACCACTTGTACCACTTTGCTCTTGTGCAGAGATGCGCGTATATTTTTTGTTTTTGGCTTAGTTTTATAAATACAGCGCGCGCATAAATAAAACTATGGAATGAATGAATGAATCAAGCAATTGGGTTTTATCTTTTTTCTTCTATTTTTTGTTTGTGTTTTGGATCTTTTTTTTTTTCTTTATTTTTGTTTTATTTTATTCGCCTAGATACAACATCTCTGTCTTACATCACAACTATACCACTGTATTACGCACAAATAAAATAATAAACAAAAAAAAAAAAAAAAAAAACTCCATCAAACAAGTCCAACTTTTACACTCTTTTTATTCATCATCGCCAACTCTGCTACCACCACCATCATCACAGTCGTTATCAATATCAATATCAATATCACCATCATTTAATCCAATTTAACCCATAAATATCCACACCACTATTGCTTCTTTCCTTTATATCGCCATCCAGCTCAAAAATTTTACCCCAAAATGGCGTCTTCATGGTCAAAACCGTTCCGTATTTACAGCGATGGTGGAAACCCCGTCAACGAGCCTATCAAGGTTAAAGGGGTACTGGGTGAAAGGAATAAATCGCATAAACCTCATTATTCCTTAGATGCAGAGCAGAAGGCATCGTCCAGATCGACACCCCTGAATCTCCATCAAAACCATCTCCATCAGAATTATCACCTGCAAAATACTAAAATGGAGACCTCGCAAATGGGCGAAAATTCTGCCTGTCTAGATCACGATATGGATATGGTTCAACATTCCAATAACCAACATTATCATCTTCATCACCATCATCACCACCACCACCAGCAACAATCACAACAGCAACAAAGAAAACAGCCTTGGTTGTCGGGAAACGATAATAAATCCCCTTCAACAAACGATATCTCGCCTCCTTGGGAAAATCAACAACACTCTCTACCACCACAACAATACGACATGGTCATGGATAATCAAAATAACATTGGATTAGGTCTACGGAACACTTCATTTACTGACTCAACAACAGCCCCTTCTCCCTTCGAAAAGAGTATTGCCCGACTTGACAGTAGTCATAAACCCGATCTTCAGCTATCAAGAACTCAACAATCCCCAAATATCGACCCAAGAATGAAGCCTTTCTCTCAATTCTCTGATACAAGTAGAAATAATTCCCCATTCTCAAGAGGCGGTTACAGATCGTCTCCCTTCAGGCAAGCTTTTACTAATAATAATGGTGCTGGTCCCACCACAAACCCTTCTCCTAACGTAAAAGATGTCCAAAAAGATTCGCCTTTTGCTTCTCGACTTAACAATAACAGTAGTAATAATAATAATAATAATAACAATACCAAAAACGAGTTCAGGTCAGGGTCTCCGGTCAATTCAAGCTCAAGTCGAATAATAACTGAAGATTCAAGCAACACTAATAATACTAATCAGCCCTTCAGGTCTTTACAGTTTAAACCGGCAAGAGAGAACTCTCCATTTCCTTCAAACCGGCAGTTTGAACAAACTTCACCGAAAAGAAGAATCTCACCGTTCTCAATACCAACTGGAGTAGCAGGTTCTACTCACAACCAAGACAAACATCATGAGCAGCAATTTTTACTCCCTCCAAAATTTACAAAAAATCGCGTAACTTCTCCTTTTCCTCCTGATTTTAAATCGCCGTTCGCGTCATCTTCTTCTTCATCACTATCATCGACGTCGTCATCAAACTCCTCCTCATCATCCACCGACAGCCTCAATGTTTTGTCTTCGTTTCTTGATGACAATGACCTCTTAGCAACTAGTAGTTTAAATAATTCGTCGAGTCCAGAATCTCCCACATCTGTTGACAATAAAGTATCGAATTATGCGAATAGATTTCAGAGCAACCCACATTCACCAGCATTTAAAAATTTGGACAAGAATCCTAAATACGACGTTATCAGAGATGAATCGCCTTTATTGAACCAAGAATCTCAATTTGCATCCGTATTTAGTACCAAACTATCTCCTCCTCCCTTAATTAACAACAACAATCTTTCACCAACATCTGCATTAAAATTTAGGAGAGATTCTCCTTCCGAATTCAACCCTAAATATGACGTGATTAGATCTGAGTCTTTACTCAATTCACAGCATGGTTCAAACATTATCATTCTCTCGGACCCACCCAAAGGTCGCAGAGATAGTTCTGCAATGAGCATAGACGGAGAGGATGAAGAAGACGATAATCAGGCACAATTGCAGAAGTTACAACAAAGGCATCAGGACACTCTAGAACACGACAATACTAATAATAATAATAACAATGAAAATAACGATAACAATGACATTAATAGCAACACTAATACAAACAACAACAATAATAATTATATTACCCCGAAACACGATATACCGTTGACAAGAAAATTTGCTCAGTCAAACAAAATCTTGCCTTTGAATGAACCAGAGCATTCTGATTCCATTCCCCAATCAGTATTATCCCCTTTATCTCCCTCAAAATATGGGCAACTGGACGCTCCGTCCACAAAGTCATATGTTGTTCAACGCAACAAGGTAGAAACTTCAGTCCCGCGATCGAAAAAGAGTTATGGAGAGTTGGGAATAGGTGTTAGGAAAAGAATAGCTAATTCAGGAACAGCTGTACGCAAACGCACTCCAACCTTTCACCCTTCAACGAATTCTGACGATGAAGACTTTGATACGCATTTGATTGATTCCCCAGTCGAGAAAATACGGCCGAAATCTCCTGGAAGGGTGTGCACACCACGACACGCGGAAATCCAGCCTGGTAAATCGGTAATGAAAAAACCAGACGACGAAAATGGGACTGCAGCAACAGATAATACTAATAATGGAAGAGGTGAAGGATTTTATTCTAAGCAGGATTTGGTAAGAAGAGAGTTGAGAACTCCTTCTTTTAGAAGACATGTTCGAACAAGGTCACGAACGGGTCATGGGAAGAAAAAAGTAGGCTGGTCTAATACTTTGGAATGGTGAATGGATAATGTTTATTTTTTGTTTTATACATGACATTTATATATTTATATATACATGGATTCTTTTTTATACAATATTCATATTCATTTACTTTAGTTGTTTGTAGAGATTCCAGTTGGATTGTGATCAGTAACTAACATTATGGATTTTGTCTAGTTTAATAGCAATATCTAGTTTGCGTACTGGATAGTCAAGGTGTGTAGGTGACTGTACTCTATATGGATACATGAACTCTTTTTTATACAATATTCATATTCATATTCATTTACTTTAATTGTTTGTAGAGATTCCTGTTGGATTGTGATCGGTAACTAACATTGTGGATTTTGTCTAGTTTAATAGCAATATCTAGTTCGCGTACTGAATAGTCAAGGTGTGTAGGTGATTGTACTTTATATGGAGGATAGTAGTCCTACCTTTAAAGGAGTATACGTTTTTGAGACGCGGTAATTGAACTTATATACTAACCATATTACATCATATACCATGAAGTATGAAGTGTAAAATATCTGGGCAAAGGTCTAGTACCGGTCTTGGAGTGTTGTCTTGTATCATTGCCGAAATTCAGACCCAATACAGTTATCCTACAAAAAATTGACTGTACTGAAATCCAGTCTTGACTATAATCTTTAGTCTTTGATATGTGGGGTTTTGATATATTGAACGCTTTGACCTTTGCTGTAGTCTTGACTGACATGGTTGACCTTTGCTGTAGTCGTGACTGACGTGGTGGTCGTATAACGATCTTGATTGTAACAATGCATTTTGGATGGAATGTGGTTGGTGAGGTGGGACTTGTTGTGGAGTCTTTACTGAAAAACTTGGTGTAAGTCTTGAGACTGTATATATTTACATTGTACAGTGTATTAGTTCTTTAAGATGTTGATGGTACGATATCTTGGGAGTCATGATTTTGATTGCATCCTGTTTGGATGTGAATTGTATCGTAATATAGTTGTGCTCTCTGTTTTTGGTATTTTGAATTTACTTGGAGGGATGGTATGGTGAGCTACAAGGCATCATTGACTACATTCATGTCCAACGCATCTATATCTTCACCTTTTTCTTTCATCTTCATTATTTCCAATTTTTATTTTCATTTTATTATTTCCTTTCAATATCAATATCCTATACATCATATAACCACACAACCACACACAAAAAAAGTCCCCATTTCCATATCATCGATTCGCCCTAAACCCAGGTGGAGGTTTAAACCCAGGCGGACCCCCAGGTCCCGTCGACCCCAAGAACCCAGTTCTCACCGGCCCCGCCAACGGCGCCGACCTGTCGACCGGTTTAACACCAGCCGCCGCTGCCGCTCCCGCGCCCACCGCCGCTGCCGCCGATGCTCTCATACGTCTTGCCCCCAAATCCGTAGGAGGAGGTCCCTCCACGCTGACGGAAACAATCGTCTGGCCTCGCAACACAACCAGTCCTAGCACCCGCTTCTCGTCGACCGGGGCTGCGGTGCCTAAAGACTTCTTCGTCGTGCGAAACTCTTCGGTGTCGGAAAGGACAAGGTCCATGTGCTAGAAAAGGTTAGTGGAAAGTGGTGGGAAAGAGAAACAGGTTTTTTTTGGGGGGAAGGGAAAGACTTACGCTGTCGAAGGCGAGGAGCTCGCCGGTGTATTGGCGTCCGTCAAGAACAATTACGCGGAGCTTGTGGTGGATTAAGTCGGCCTGGTTGACGAACAGTGGTTAGAAAAGTGAACATATCACACATTGTGTATAGAAAAAGGTGGTGATATTTGGCAATGACCTTTTTTTCATATATATATGTATAGCAAGACTTACCATTTTGGCCTTTCGTGGATATGCCTATTTGAACAAAAGTTATAGTTAGTAAAAGAAACCCCAGGAAATGGAAATGGCAATGGCAATTTTGGGTGTGGTGAGTTGGAAGAAGCGGTTTGCGTGGTGGTGGTGATAGATACTTACTCCCATTGTTGGCGTTGATGTTCTGTGTTTGTTGGTGTTTGGGTTGGATTGGGTGGGAAAGTGGGATTTTATTTTTATTTCTTGGGTGTTTGGAGGTGGATACGGAAAGTTGGTTATGCTTGTTGCTATAACATCATACAAAATGTTTGATACTTAAACTCTAGAGCTTAATTAGTAAAATTTAGGATTATTAGCTTTTGTCAAAATGGTTATAGCTTTTCAACTAAGATCTATTTCTAGAAGGATATGTTTACAGCGTGATTAACGCTTTTTTTGTCCTCTTAGCTCTCCCCGAACCTTATAGAAATCGCTCGAAGAAAACAATATCGAGCGATCACTAGTTCACTTGACCACTGTTAAATATAGCGCTTAAAAAGAAGAAGCAAAACACCGTTGTCATACCGTAGGCCCAAACTGTGTTCAAAATCAATAAATTATGTTTGGGTTCATACTTGTCACTTACTACTGTGTGTATTAAATAAACATTTTTACGACTTTGAACGTTGAACTTGAAATATACCGCGGAAATTAAACTAAAAGGGCTAGTACGGAAAGCAGCATAATAATCTGACAGACAATGCTACAATGCGTTGTGATTGTTTTTTGTTTTTGTTTTTGTTTTTTCTTTATTTTCCCTGGGGTTCCCACTTTATTCCGAGCCTTATAAAAACTACGCATTTCAACTGACTTGACCGTTATCCCTCAACTGTTATACATTATAATTGATGAGTTTCTGAATACATATATTTATAATAATTTATACACATCCATCTATATTTATATATAGTCGAATTGTCTTCACTATTTCCTCTTTTTTTTTTTCTCTCCTTCTTTCTCCTTTTTCCCTTTTATCACTCAAATGTCGCTGTTATGTTTATCATCTTCATATTAATACTAAACTCACTTGTACGCATAGTACAAGGAGCAAACCAAGGAATACCACAGTATGTTGTCGACCACGCACCAGCCGTCTACCTCTACTCGGAAGAACGGTATCTGCCCTACTCCATCGAAAAGTACGTGACCCATTTCCGTGCCACCGACTCAGACGGAAACAACATCACCGGCCGCCTGCGCATCCAGGACCTCGAGCACATCAAATCCAAAGCAAGAAAGGACGTGAGTTTCGACGACATCTACCTCACCGCATTGTCAGACTTCAATACCGACCCTGAATGGATCACCGGCCTCAGCAACCTGCCAGACCTCGAAACCGGACTGATCAAAGACGCCCCCGCCGTGCTCATTGTCGTGGAGAAAGAAAACGGTTGGGTGGACGCGTTCTGGTTCTACTTCTACTCGTTCAACTTGGGCCCTTTTGTCATGGGAACTGGACCTTACGGGAACCACGTGGGCGATTGGGAGCATTCGTTGGTGCGGTTCCATAACGGCGTGCCGAAATACGTGTGGATGAGTGCGCACGGCGGTGGTACGGGGTACAAGTTTAACGCAATGGAGAAATACAAACATTACAATAGACCGATTATATTCTCTGCCAGAGGTACGCATGCTAACTACGCAACGGTCGGCCAGCATTCTCATGATATCCCGTTCTATATGCTGTCGGACTTTTCTGACCGGGGCGGGCTGTGGGATCCTACACAGAATTATCTTGCCTATACGTACAATGGCACTGATGTCCAGTTTGCAAATGGAAGCGTCGAAGGTCGTGAAGAGGAGTATGGTAACTGGCTTTCTTACCTTGGTCACTGGGGTGACAAAAAGCTCATTCCGTCAGACCCTCGTCAACGGTACTCGCCGTTTGAGTGGAAATACATTGATGGTCCGTTAGGGCCCCTGACAAAGAACCTGCTGAGAACAGGTGTGTGTCAGAGAACGAAATGGTGGAACTTTATGGGGACTTGCCAAATTAGGAGAACTTTGAAGATGGGAGAAGGTGTTGAAGGGGAAGGCGGCGGGTGTGCAATGGCGTTTGATAATATAAAACCGCATTTTCTGAGCTTGATACTGAGACTCATAACGTGGAGAGGATACGGGTGTACTATGATTGACAAATTCCTGGGATGATGAAAAGAGGGCCAATTTGAATTCCATTCTTTCTTTCTTGAGCTTGCTCTTTTTTCCTTTCTGTGTGGGGGGTTTTAATATCTTTGTTGTTTTGTTATTGGTATTGTTATTGTTGGCAAATTCCGGTTGTTTTTGGGCTTAGGCCTTTACTGTATTTTAGCTTGTGCTATGAGGACTAGAGTACAGTTGCGGCGGTATATTTCGGATGTGCCCTAAGTTGCTGCTGACTATGCCGTCATGGAGAAAATTAAAAGGAAAAAGTTGGGAAAAGAACTTTAGAACAAGTGACTTTGTATTTTGTTTTTCTCTTTTCTTCGGTTTTTTATCATTATTATTGCTCTTGAGAACGTTTATGACGTTAAGTGGTATGGAGCTATAGAATGTGTATAGAAGTCGGTGTTGCCTCTATCTAAATGTGTAGGATTTTATTTATTGTTAGTAATTTTAATGTGATGATTTTATTTATATTGTACAATATTTGAGATTGTGATTGGTGAGAAAGGTTGTGCTATAGTATGGTTTACTATTATACCAGTATTTATAGATCTATTATCAATTCTGTAAGGTGTTTGTATTGAAGTCTATTTGGAAAGCTGGAATGAGCCAGACGCAATTGTTATAGTGAGATAATACACATTTAGCTGTTATTCTGTATGCAATCTGGCCTGTATATATTTATGTACTGTTTACAAACCTGTGTCCGCACCATGTCTGTAGATTTCTCAACTTTTTGACGTTAAATGTTAGCCCACCATATCTACTGTACATCGGAGTGCTAGTAAGACACGTTAGCTTAAAAATGTAGATGGTAGTATCTCAGATGTTGTTGAGCTACAACTGACCAAACAGTTTTAGCCAAATTGCTGTGACCCGAGAAAGGGCAAGATTCAAACAGTACGATACATTGCTAGGTGAATTTGCAGCCTTTTGAGTGGTCGCCAAAGTATAAGACGTATTGCTTGAGTTTTACTTTCAAAATGTTTATATTACTGGGTAAAGGACTGGATTAAAGTTGATATGTTATATAAGACGGCAATGGCTATGAAAATAAATGTTAAGTGTTTGTAGTATGGATTTGTATTGAAGTCCATCTGAAAGTGTTGTTCTTATCACATTGCACTACTATTCTACGGTGTGGAAACTACACACTAAAAATTTTATAAAAAGTTTGATACTAAACAACCCCCGTTAAATGATCAATAGGTCCTATATAAAATCTTTTAACTACCTAGACTTTTTTGTAAAACCTTTAGAATACAAATCTTCAAAAGCCGTAAGAAACTTTTATGTCCTGGGTGTATTGTCATGTACTGTGCTATAATTTAAAAGTGTCTGTGAAGCTTTGATGCACATTCAAAAAATACAGCTCGTGTTTCTACAATTTTCACAAATACTTTCCATGTTTTTTGTAAGGAAAACCCTCAAATTTTATCCGTTCATTGTTTAAAAATGTCCAGGCCACCTTCCACTGTAACTTACTATCTGTACACAGTAAAAAAGCTTTTGTAAACGTCAAAACTAATCAAGGCCCCTTGCACATTTGGTAGAGGCTATTACCATTTTTAACATCTCCTAAAACGCAAGTTATGTTTCTATAAGACAGATGGTTGTAAACAATTTGTTAATTCAATATATCTGTTTTTATCGCCCTGTGCCATAATTTTGCTTTACAATGTTGTTAGAGCCAAAAGTAATTTTGAGAAACTCATTTTTAATTGAGCTCAGTCAACTATTTAATATAAACATATACTACTTCACTCCCACTTGAAGTTCTTAGTCTATGCCAAAAATATAAACCTTCAAAAAGGGTTTGTTCATTTGAAAAGTTGGGTTTACTACCTCGCGTTATAACTTACTATGCTATGACTTATTTATGTGCAAAACCGTCAATAGTATTAAGAGGACTATACCAATGTACCACATTTGTCAAAGGTCTGCAAAAACACGTATAATGTTGTTTAACCAACAACTGTTATGTTTAAGTGCAAATTATTGCGTTATATTATAATAATTCATAAAAAATCACTGTGTGTACTTAGTTTTGAGAATTTAAAGAACTTACTGTATTCACACTTTTATGGAAAAAATACCCAATAAGTTAATGTGAGGAGGCTGTTATAGAGAACTTTGTGATTATTCTACAGGAGAAGGTTATTATAATGAGCTCACTATTATGGAGTTGTAATAAAGAATTAACTGCACATTTTTCTGAAGCTGAAGTTTCAATGGAAGTTTACACTTTTCAAGCGTAAGTTTACAATCAATCTTACAAAAGCTCATCTTCCAAGTTCGACTCTAATGATTATATGTGCAACAGACGAGATTCAACTTGATAAAATTGAACTACCTAGCTCAGATATCTTAGGTGTTGTATTATCTTTATCGTCAGCTCTGTACAAAACTAGAAAAGTATTACGGATTACAAGAAATGTCATTAATTTTGTATATCAACATTACTCAGTACCCAAATTTTGAAAAGCTTTTGTTTTGTTAAACCATACTCTTTCCAATCTTTACTGTTAGGGATGGTTTTCCTTAGAAATACTTTCAAGAAATTCCAGCTTTTGATTTTGCTTCTTTTAATCATGAAAACTACGTGTCGCAGAGTGATGATAACTCTACAAATTACTTTATCTGAGCTGAGACTTTGTATCAAAAGGAGTATGATATTTTGTAACACAAATTTTATCAGGTACTTAAAATCACAAGAAGAAAAGCCAACAATCTAAAACAAATTTTGTATTTTGCATAGCCGAAGCTTTCCAAATTCATCAATTTACATATCCATTTAGCTCAGTAGATTGGTACTTGATAGATTATTAGATTTAAAATGCAAGTGGTATTTGTGAATGCGTTACTTTATTTTATTATTTTGAATTTCATCTGAAGACGTTCAATGGAGCATGTAATATGCACAATTGATTATTACACTGAAAAAATCATGTCGATTATGTCTCCAAAAGAAGTTTTTATCACTTGCTAATTTTCATATTCCTGTACAGTATTATTGAAGTAACTGTGCTATTATTAATAAGAACAAATGTATCGTTGATCTTGTTGCTTTTCAAAATTAATGGAGTTGCTTACAATTTTGGGAAAATATTTTGGAAAATTCAGCTTGTGTTTGTGAGATATTACGAGCTCAAAATTTCTGAATAATTAAATAGTCTTTGTATGGGACGATTAACGGAACAAAAGTTGATGTGTCGCTTGTATATTAATACCATGAGTATATGGATTCTCAGCCTTTCATATACTCGCAGTCTCAATATATTTATATGCCAATACTTAAGCTGAAATTTATATTTCAATAAAGATTTACTACAAAATAATAATATAGCCTGAGTCCAATATATATTGCTTGATCCTGCAAAATTCTGCCCAAGACGAGGTATAAATCCCACTTTGCTAAAAGTCCAAAACTAATTTACACTAAATTTTGGTAATTTCTGGTAAATATAGATTTTGATAAAAGTTGTCTCTTTTTCATTTTGATTTCTCTAAGAACAATTTATGAATTGTTGAAACTGTTTACATGGCTCTACAATATGCGTTAAAGCATGTACAGTAACTAGCTCTGACAGACTTTTTGGGAAACCTTATGGTCGTGTGGGCTATGGACAATACAATCGGTTGAGGCTTGCAATGGGTGATAAAAAGAATAAGCGGGCATGGGCATTCATGTAGATCAGTATAAAAAAGTTATTGTTATATTCAATATTTACTGTGCATGCTTCAAAGCTCATCATGCGTAGTGATAATCATGTAGAGCGAGAATCTGTAAAGCCCCACATTTTCTCATAAAATTGCGCTTGAAAGGTGAAAGAGCCAAAAAGGCATTTTTTCCGTTAATTGTGTAAGAAATCAAATAATTCTGAGTAGAATACAATCACAAGTTTAAATGCTCTCAAAGATCATAGTTTATCCTTAAATCAGTTAACCATTCTTCATGATTTCTTTATAATTGTTAATTTATTGACCTCCTCAGTTAAAACTTAGTGACCTCTTTTGTTAGCTCTCTGTAATTGGTATTTCTTTACATTCAAAAAATATTACCAGAGCCTCCTACTAACGCCGAAAAATAAAACCCGTTTCTTAGCTTTTTTATACCGAATTATTGGGCCATAAATAATGCGCATGTAGGCTGAACGCAAAATGTTGAAAGCATAGCTTTCAATTTTCTGCCATGGATCTCCTAATAAAGATTTTTCATCTTTAGAGCGCCCATAAAAATTGAAACCCGTTAATTCGTCTGGTATCAAGCGACCTTTATAATCTGGAGTTAAAATTCTCTAGTTTGTGGTAGTGAGTACTATTGATAATATCTTGGGCATTATTGAGGTAGGTATATACGCGAGCACTTCATGATTTATCCCTGAAAATCTGAAGCATTCTAAATACTGTATACTTTACTATTTTATAATGTAATAGTTCCATATCATTTAAGACTTGTCAAAGTACTTGACTATTGGATTCAGTTGTCAGAATGTGGATCACTGGCTCCTATAACAGTGTTGATTCATGCACTATGAAAGACAAATCATATAAGTAGGTAGTAGTGTTACGTGCATTTCTGAACAATTATCAGTAGCCCCACATACTCTAATATTTGAATTTTTCTTCTAATATTATCTGTTTTGAATTTTTGTCTCATAAGATGTTTAGATGAGGATTCAATATAATTGAATTATGATGAAAACTGCAAACCCATATCTGTATCATTCTTTTATTTTACCAATTCTCAATTTTGGGGAGTAAGATACATGCTGCCTACTTGTATCTTGAAATGAGATTATTAAAGGTTCTCTATGGGAGCAGCCGACCATAGCCAAATTATGCTGGGAAGTGGCAAGATCGGGTAACGTTTTCCGGCTATATCACTACTAGGACGTCTCTTCACATTTAGAAAATACTATTGTGTAGATGGACTTTTTTCAAATAAATATTGGTGATGAAATTTTAAGAAGCTCCAAATATACTTGAAGCTTGGTGATTGTATAGGGAAGTAGATTAGCTCTATATATGTTGTTGCTTAAAAGCAGATACTCATGCCTCTGGCTCATATCTCATATCCTCCCTTATTCTGATGATACCTAAGATTGCCAAACTGCCTTCTAGAGGGTATAACAAAACTTTTACAGTTATTTTGCTGCTTCAATACCATATGCAAGTTTATATTTTTCTTTCAAGGTAGGACAGGACATTTAGAATTCAACAATCCCCAGTTTTTTATGCCTCTTGCTCATTACCCCATGAATACAGTGAGATATCACACTATTTGAAGTCATGATAGCATATACCAGTAATTTAAACAGTATATAAAGGTATCAGTTTATTTTGTATCATCTATATAGACTGAAAATAAAAAGCTAATATATACTTAGGGCCCCTTTTTTTCATGTCTATATAAATATACAAATATGGACGTGAAGAAAACGGGCCCTTAATTAATTATTTTAATTATCTACATTACTATGCTGTGATATGGTAGTAGTAACTTCTCTTATCCAGGTGTTTTGATGCCATCGTTATTCAGCTCACTTCAAACAATACGTAATAGGTTCGTAGTGTAATTTATACTACACACACTGAAGATTTATAAAATGAATCGTTCATCTAGATTTTTGTAGTGAGATATTACATGATATACTGATATGTCATTTGTGCAAAGGATCCAGATTACGTTTAAATTCTTAAAAGGTTTTTTCAGTGTCCACACATGGTAATTGTCAGCGCAAGGTAGTCAAGCCATATTTTTGAACTAACGAATGGTTCTTTAAAAACTTGTCTTTAAGCGTTTAGAAAACACTCACAATAGTAATGGTATTTGATCTGTTGTAGTTCAAATATATGGCAGTGCCTAATTACGGTACTACAGAGGTTTTCAGAATAGATGTTTTAGTGTGTACACACAGTGGTTATAGTTCAGGGTGGTCAAACCAATGTTTTGAATCCACGAGTATTTTTCATAGTTCAGCTTGTGAATTTTCTGTGGGTTATTAGAAAAGCATCAAATTCATAGACTAGGTAAAGTTCTTATTGGATTTTAGTTGTAGTTCGACTTTTCAAAACATATTTTTGGTAGTCAGTTATAATAACTTATTATATAGTGCAAGGTGGTTAATTCAATCTTTTTGATGTAACCAAATGTTTGTAAAATTTCCACTCAATACTTTGAGATTGGGGGTTTGAATGAAGTCAAGTTTAATAATGCTATAATATAATAACAGCTGAACTCATAATGAGAGCTGAGTAGTAGTGGGATTTTTGGAAAACATTTCTGGTGGTTACGCTAACTTACACATAGTAAGTTGTAGTGTAAGTTGGTAAAAACAATTTCTTGAATCAACGGATATTCTTTTAAAAATTAATTTGTAGATTCTTAATAGATTATAAGAAAAGGCTTCAGAATTTAGATGGCGTAGTTCAGATTTTAATGTGTGAAAAAAATTGGCTGCAGTTGAACTTTTCAGAAAGCGTAGCTGGTGGACGTGCATAGTACGTTATAGTGAAAGGTGGTCAAAACAATTTTTTTGATTTGATCGAAGGTTCACAAAATTTAAATTAGTTTTATTTCATCAATAATTTTGAAATAGTATTCTTACTTATGTTATTATACTACTAACAATAGCTGATTAGTAGAGCCTTTTTCAAAAAATTATTTCTGGTGGTTGTACACAGGATTCGGTAGTGCAGGGTGGTACAAACACTCTTTTTTAATCAAAAATAGCTTTTAAGAATTTGCCTGTAAACATTCAACAATGATTTCATGAAGAAATTGAATTTTGTATTATAAGCATCAAGTATGTGATTTATAGTAACTTGATTAGTACCGACTTTCTCTAAAGGTTTCTCAACGTTTAACAAGACTCAATTAATGTTTATCTATTCAAAATAATACTTTTAATTTAAACACATGCAGACTTATTTAAAAGTATAAGTTGGCGATATCAGCTTTTTTGATGAACTAGTATTTGACGGAAGCTTCTACCTATACTTCTAACGACAATCTTCAACTATTTGTCATAAGTTGTGTAAAAAACGTTCACCGCTGCATGATTTCTATGGACTTTTATAAAAAAATTTTTTACAGTGTGTACTAAACACAGAAAAAATACAATTCCTGGTATCAAAAGATAACTTTTTTTAGTAGTAAACTTAAGTAGCATGTGTTTCAGAAATTTGTTAAATGATTCCATAGATTATGCTTTTAGTTAACTCTTCTATAATATCATGTAAATCTTTTTCAAGATATTGATTTATCAACGTTTCATGAATGTTTAAATATGGATATTTTACTCCTGCTTGAATGTATGTACACGGCTGATTAGATCTTGCTACTAGTCTAGAGAGATTTGGTTTGGTTAGGGCAATATATTATAGCCTATCTCAAATACCAATAGCCTTTTCTACTCCATTACTTTAACGATGAGATGTGACAATGTTGAATATAACTGATCTTTGCGGAGTGAGAAGTTTTATAGTGTAGATCGCGTTCTTTACAATTGATAAAAGAAGCCGTTCAGTATTTTGAGTATCGATATATTCTAGTTCGCAGAGACTGATCGTATTTGCAGTAGTTTTATTTACACTGGATTGAAAATTGTGCTATATATAAATTTACGTAAATCGAGCTACCATATCCCAAATTATTCTGAAGCAATCTTCATATATTTTTCGTAATGCAAACCGGGTTTTAAGAAAAACCAAAACTGTTTTACCTGGTAGTTGTCAACGCTATGAACAATATTTGGCTGGTATATACCATCATATTTTAGATAATTTGTTGTTTCGCAATATGCGCTGTCATATGGTCTCCTTTTCTGGCTATTTTGATTGTGTTATATCAATCAACCAAGCCTTTTATAATTTTTTTGAGCATGCAGCAATTTTTTTGAAGAGCATCAGATTATTCATGTATGCTTGTCCACTTTTCAAAACAAGCCAACTATAACTGCTAAAAAATGAAAGTGGATTATTCTTTATCAATATTAGACCTGTCTTTTTTACTCACGTAGTAAGAAGTTCGGGCTATTATTTACAGTGGTTATTAACATTAATGGTATCGATGTTTGGTTTTAGAACCACTATTATTAGCAAATCAACATTACTGTCTATCAACTAACATTTGATATCTAGTCTTACATCTTAGTCAATAGTGAGTTCTTGCAATACGTCCATATGACAATAATTTTAATTTGCTGCTGTTTTCTTATACTTTTTACCTTTCATAGTGTCAACTGGTCAAGTTATACATAAATTGCTTTATAAGACAATGAGTTTAGTCTACCCTGTCAACCTCATTTACATTGAAATACAATGTTTAAAGTAGCAAGCAGCATTGTAACGCTAAAATAACCTTAGCAGATTTCACTATACTTCGATTCTAGCGGCTTCCTGCATTTTTTTCACAAAAATAGAAATCCTGGCAATTACCTATATATACTTTTAAAAAAGTGCTGCGCAAACAGTGGCATTAATATCAGATGTAAAATTGTAAAGTATCTTAAAAATTCAGTTGAACATATTGTGTAATGAGTAGCTTTTTTGCCAGTTCTACCACAATATTTATCATTAGCTGAAAGTATTTCAAAAATTCCTTTTTGATATCGGTAAAAATGGCCATAATAGAAGTTATGACGGTATTTTGTATGGTTATGGTCAATGAAGAATAAATTCTAAAAACTGGACAGCTTTATTATGACTGGTATGTATTTTTATCGGAAAACGCTTGCATTACGCTGGTGTAGTATTGTGTTTTCTATATGTATGATAAAAGTACTAATAGCTCACAATTCCGTTATACTCATTTACAGTCTTTGAAACATGCCTTAAACGTACATCATGCAATCTTCGAGCATTAGCTATCGTTTTTATACAACGCAGGTATACTTCAATCAATTCAAAAAAATTCTAAACATATTGTAATATTATATAGAAATAAAACCAAAGCAAATACCATTTTTATTGCTAGCAAAAGTTTAGGCCAACTTGAATTTATAATATTCAACCGTTTTTGAAATTATTGTAACTTTGGCGGTAGCTCTTATGGCCATAAAGCACTATTTATAACTTGGGATCTCAACGCTGACAGTATCAACAATCAATTCTATGCGTATATGTATTATATGTATTGCCTCATCTAGATTCTACCTATACTATCTAAAGATTGGTGGCTGCTGTTATGTGTCACGATGGAACTGATTTTAGGTCCATAACTTGTTGGTTTCAGGCGTCAATAATGGTTTTATGACTTTTTGTCAATAACTTGTAAAACTAGTAACCAACTTAACACTAAACTATTCCTATACAATCCTCGTCAGCAATTTTTCTTTTGAAAGCATCATTATAGAAGCCGAACACTATTATATCTGTGTTCCTAGATGTGATAGACTTATTTCACCCTATTTTTAGACTAGAAATAATGCAAGATACTGGGCTCAAAACTATACAAGCCTATGAAGCTTTTCTTTTGTAATTTTTTCTTCATAATAGTAAACTTTCCAATTTGCTTCTCGATAGTATATAACAAGACACTAGTCCTAAATATATAAGATGCATCGTGAACAGTGCTCCAGCTACTCGTCAAACAGTACCACGGACTTAAATATCTCGCCATTCATAATCAGCTTATTGTCCCATGCAAACAATTAACTTACTATTATGACTAAACTGATTGAATTATTCGGTTTTTGATTGTTTTTAGTTGGAGGAGGACAAACTAAGATATGAGTTCTAAAAGCTTTATTCTATATATATATGCCAAATGTCAATTATGATCTTTGCAGTGTGTCACTGCGATTTTATACACTTTGGATGGTGCGATGTTCAAAGCCACGCTCATACTTCATAAGCAAATCAAACAATCGTTTTCGGCAACTCAACTCGCACCTAGATTTTGACAACTTTTCATTATTCAGTTTGACATCGTAGCTGCTGATTTTTTGGGTTTCGCATAGCTCGGTATTTGTAGCCACACTGGGTGATGTGCAAATATTGACAATGTGGTAGAATTTCATTAGGTCTAAAACTGTAACATCAGAGCTTCTGACTTTTTTATCACTTAAAGACTGTGTAGGTGTAGCTGCAAGAGGTAAACTGGTTGTAATTGCACTGTCTGAGTTACTTTTTCTGTGCCTGAGAGTCTCAGGTTTATCGAGTATTTTACTTAGCTTGGATTCCGACGCTGTCTTCCGATGTGAACTTTTGGATGTTGAGCAAGGATTTTGATTGAACAGAGCATTAGGAAGTTTTGCAAATAAAAGTGAATCGTTCATGGCGAGGAGCCCATAAGTATAGTCACAATTAGCCATTTTTGTTAAACGTCAACGAAGTCAGTGTTCACAAATATATCTTTATTCTCAAATTCGCAGATTAACAAGTGGAACCGTAAATATCGTGAAAATTCCCTTTCTTTTATATTTGAGCGCTGACCAAGAAAGACAGTTGGATAAATAGACGTTGTATTTGTATCTGAATTATCTTTTATGCTAGAAAGGTTTCTAAAAACAAACAGCATTGAACCTGTTTTAATTCATGGAATGTATTCCTTTTATATTAATTAGGTCAATGCCCCAAATTTTTATTTAAGCATTACATTTATATATAGCGGCAAGTATTATGAGTGTCTATACACTACGAGAGTTCATACGCAAGAAAAGAATCACAATTTTTGCGTTATAACATCAACATGAAACTTTCATTGCTGTTGAGCTTTTATTTGATCTTCATAGAATAAAAAAATATGCTATGTACCCTATCGCAAATGGTGAAAACAGTGTCTATTAAAACCTCCACAGTGTCCACACCATTTGCTATTCCAAAAATTTTGGCAAAAATAAGAAACTACTACAAGTAGTGTTCCTCATCGATTAAGAAAAAGGATCTGGCAAACTACCATGGCTAAAAAGAAAGCACCCACGGTGGGAGTCGAACCCACAATCTTCAGATTGCTGAATAGACTTAGAAGTCTGACGCGTTAACCATTGCGCTACGCGGGCTTCTTAATTTGTAAACAATCGGAGGAAGCGTCTTAGTGATAGAGGTTATTAACCAATGAGCTTAGAGGAAGGTCAATAACGTAAGATGATATATGGTAACCTGAATAATAAGATAATATATTTGTATAGATAACTAGAACTAATACTGAGGATGGCCGACGAACAGAGCAATAGAAGATGATTGATTGAGAGAAGGTTTTCTGATT